>JAAGNO010028035.1:0-13453 GCA_033439905.1 Ceryle rudis | reverse complement strand
AGCCTTCTGGCGTGTCGGCCAACCCTCCCAGTTTCCTATCGTCAGCAGACTTGCTGAGGGTACACTCTGTCCCCTCGCCCAGGTCGTTGATGGAAGATATTGAACAAAACTGGGCCCCTGCGTCCTTGCTACAGAGACGGGCTTCTGGCTATGGAGAGCCATGAGCCTACAAAGCCTTGAGGCTGGTGGACAGGCTGGGACCCCCTTTGTGCTGGAGGGCTGGAGTGGGTGAGGTGCTGGAGGTAGAGACAGTTGTTGGCCACCCCCTTGGGGCATCCGGAGCCCTGCACGGCACAGGAGTTCTCCTGTCCAATGCGTCTGACGTTGCGGCGGCTCCTGCTGGAAACACAATATATTTTAGGAGAAGGGGAAACCTGGAGTGAGGAGTGGAGGGGCCAGGCCGGAGGCCGCTGTTGCTGCAGCAGTGGGGCCAGCAGTCAGTCCAGTGAGGAAGAGCAGCCGGCTGGGCCTCCATCCCGGCCTCCACCAGGCCTCTGGGCAGGGAGCCCGGGGGTGCTTCCCTGCTCCTGTGTGGGCAGCCGCCGGCATCAGGCCCCGGAGGCTGGAGCACCGGGCTGGCGGCGGCACCTCTGGTTTTCCATCCCTCAAGAAGTGGCCTCAGAAGTTCAGGTGGGTATGGGGAGCCAGGGCTGTGGGAGTTGGCACCTTCCCAGCCATCAAGGGCAGTGGCGAGCAGAGTACTTGGTGTGGCACCTTTTATCAAAATCTCAGGCTTTTAGTCCCCAAATACGCTTTAAAAAAAAAAAAAAAAGGGGTAAGGAGTGAAATGTAAGTCCTGTTACTTATATCCAGAAAATTGTAAGGTTGTTGATGTCAGGACAGTAACAAGGAAGCAAATGAATGGAAGTCCTTTGCTAGATGATGTCTGTGAGTCTGGAAGCTTGCCAAAGGGGAGAAGCAAGTTTAATTGAAAGTGAAGACAGCTGAAGGGAAGCATCCCGCACTATAGATGCAGTTATTGGAACTGCAGAGTGATTAGCAAGAGCTATATATCAAATTAGGGTAAGTTTCAAGGGAGAAGGGTGACGTTAAGATCCATTTAAAAATTACTTTAGTTCGGTTTTTCATTAATAATCGGTAATTGAGCCTTAGATGCTGCCTTTCCTATTCAACTTATCCACAGATAGTTTGGGGTAGGGAAATGGCACATAGAGTGGATAAAGGCAGACTGAATGCATCAGATACACTTGGACAAAGAAAGGGCTATTTCCTTTTTTATGTGCAATAATTTGTGCAAGTGACAGTCTAATGAAGAACTACCTATTTTCTTGGTAGCTGATAATAAGGTCAAGGTATTTACTCTTGCTCTGCCACAAAGTACTAAAAAGCCTTTTTCAAGACACTCTCCTCCTGCCCCCCAGCACAGGGATTCTGTCTTTCCTGCTGCGTAAGAAGTAATGCAAAAAAAAGCTGGTGAAACCACTGGGCTGTGGTGAGCAGTGCTGGGATTTCTATCTGGATCACTAGCTTTTCTTGTTTGCAGCTGTCACTTTCAGATTAATAGCTTGGTTGCCAGTGTTTTCAGTCTTTTTTTTTTTGTTCTGTTTTTAGTCAACATCTTATTCTCGGTGTTCTAGGAAAGTGGTGCTGTTTGTCTAGTGGAAGTCTCTCATAGTTGTGTAGCTTGTGCTATCTCACCGCTTCAAAATCCCATTTTGCTTTTGGGGAGAACGAGCAGGGTTTTTTTTTCCCCCTTTATATCATTGCTCTGTGCGGTCTGGGGGTTTCTGGCTTTCCAGAACTGGGGCTCAGCCTGGCTGGTTCTGTCTAAGCCACCAGCCTGCTGCACTGCAGGGGCAGCCAGAGCAGAAGCAGATGAGCCGTTCTCGTGATGGTTTTGCTGCTGTTGCTCAGATCCCGGGAGGCGGTTTTGAAACTCGAGAGAATTGCGTTAGCTTCACTCCACTTTTCCCAGCATTGTCAGGAAAGCAGGCACGCCGCAGAGCCAGGAAAGCGATCGCCTGTTTGTGTTTCTGAAGTTATCTTTGCAACCAAAAAGACTTGACACTTCAAATTGAAGCTTGGATTCAGCAGGAATTGATTCCCTGGCTGGGGAAATAGGAATGAACTCACTAAGCTAACAGCTCCTACCAGCAGAGTTTTAATCTGAAGGCTTTAGGTTTAGTTCGGTTGTCAAGAAACAATTGCTAATCAGGCTTCACTGATTGTTGCATCTGGTAAAGTGGCGACTTCATAATGTAAAAGTAATTTATTCAGGGGTCAGGTCAGGTCAAAGAGAATTACTGCCTCTTTGAGCTAAAATTATTAAAGTCGGGGGAAAATTTTAAGTGAAAGGCAGGAGGGTTAAAGGCTTGGTGGGTTTGACTGAGTTGTGACTTTCATCCTGTTAAATCCACATGACTGGTGCATGAGCCAGTGTTGGGGTACGGCCGCGATGCTCACACAGCCTGTGGAAGTGTGGAAGCTCATGTGTGAGATCGTTGATGCGATTTGAATGAAATCACATTATGTGTTGCAGAGAGCTGAGGTACTGTATTAGCTTCTAGGTTTTTTTCTCCCCACTCTAAAGCAAATCACAAGTACCTGAGAAATGCTTTTCAGTGGTAAACAAAGTAATGAAACATCCCAGTGTCAGTTTGATTTGATTTTGCAGGCTAGCGCTGCCTAACTCAATTTCTTTACGAATGTCTGGTTGCATGTTGGTATTGAAAGAGAATTGTAATTGGCAGGAGGGAGCCGCAAGAGAGATGGAGTTACTGGGAGATTCGCTCTCCCCCCCAGGCTGCTGCCAGAAGGCAGGGTCCCTCCATGTTTGTGGGCAGGGTATTTATCTGTCTCAAGCCTTCCCCCTCTCTCTTTTCACTTCCATTTTGTGAGATTAATTTTGTCCGTGTGCAGACAGGAGGAGATTGAGCTGTATCCCCAGCCTCTGCTGCCTGCGATTGCCTGCTGACTAACAGGGGTTTTCTGTCTGGACATTGCTGGACTGTCCTGTTCCAGTTGCAGCAGTTTAATGCTTTCACTTCTTGCTCTGTTTAGTTTTCAACAAAAGCAAACTCCGTATGGAATAATCATGCAGCAGGCCCTGGATTCACCATTAGTGACCTGTAAAATTGGCAGCACTGGAGATTATTGGCGGGAGATGGTTTCCCTAGGCGCTTCCTGCCTTCTCTTGCGGAGTTAAGTTCAATTAGAGCAATGATATGCACAGCGGGGATTTTGCAAAGAGTTCAGTACTTGGTGGTAGCACTGCTGTATGAAAGGCAGAGATATCTTTGGCCTTTTTGTGACCTTAATGCTGCAGCCGCTACCCTCTTTCGAACCTCTGCATTCTCCACTCCTCCACTCTAGCTTTCCTCACGCACCCTTCTTTCAACTCTTCTTTTTACCTTGTGATGCGGTCGCATCACAAACACTCAAAACACTTTTTCAAGTCTGTGGTTTGCGGGGTTTGTCTTCTAAAAAGCAAAGTGGAAATTGCTGTCTGTGTAGGGTCCTTTTGTTGTTGTTGTTGTTGGTTTGTTTCCCCCCCCCTCCACCCCCTTGACTCAGTTTTTCTTGGTTCTTTCTGACCTGTCGTATATTACGGGTTGCCCTCAGATTTCTGTGTCTTTCTCTTCCTGTTCTTGCTCTTGTGATTTGCTTCTACTTACGAAACTGTTATGTTTCTGGAGGTGGTTTCTGGGCATCCAGGCCCTTTGGACCTCGGGATATCCCACGAAGTTCAGTTTTGTCTGTCTCGTGTCATAGCCTTGTGCTGACAGTTCCTTTTCTTAGTCCTTGATGTGAAGAACATCATAATCCAAATAACGGTTTCTTTTTCCTTTCTTCACTACACCCTTCTGCTTGTGTTCACTGCCCGCTTATTCAGCATCCCTAGGGGCAGCATCTCCATTTATTCCTTGTTCTCTGCGTGGAAACCTTTCTGGTTTCCAAGGTGTTGAGAGAGACCGGCACACGAGCGGGTTTGAGGTACTGGCCTCTCCCGTGTGTCTATAAGTACTGTTAAAAGCATACCTGGAGTGAATGGTCTTTCAGGGGAAGACCGTATCTCCTGATACAAGGTGGATGTTTATGTGGCTTAGTATGAGTTGGTAAACTGTAGTGTGGGGGAGAAACAATCACAGTACTTTCTTACGGTGGTCACTTAGAGTGGGGGAGAAAAGTGCTAGCTGTGTGTTTCCATTGTGATTTTGCTTGGTTTTTAATTAAGTACGTAGTTAAAACACTAAAGCTTTGGGTGGTGCTGTAGCTGTCAGTCTCCACTTGCTTCTTCCAACTTCTGTGTCTTTCCTTTCTGTATTATTTCTGGAGTTTTGTGCTTTACCTGCTTGCTGGCTATTAGTATTTGAGAAGAATGTACTCACAGGGTGGTCAACCTAATTAATTACTGTTAATCCCCAAAACCTGGCTGCCAGAAGTTTTGTTGTCCTTGTAGCTCTCCTACTGTGCATGCTACTGTAGCTTTAGTGTGAGAGCCTGCGGAGAGGCTGGACATTTCCTGGCAAGTTTCCATGGAGAATCCCCTGGGCAGGTCTGAAGTAAAGAGGAAGAGAGGGAGGATGGATACGAACTTAAAATAGCACTGCTAGTGCCTGTACTGAAATAGCACCTTGCTTCTTAGCGGAATTTGTGTTATTCTTGTGTAAACCGTGAAATTGTGCCAGCGGCCACACGCCCTGTGTAGGTCAGAAGACCTCTCTCTGGCAGGAGCTGGCCTGTTGAACCCAAATATCCCAGCACAAAGCCCAAAACATCTAAATAAAAGCTCTTTCTCACTCTGATCCTACATCTCGGTCTGCTTCGTGCCCAGAGTATTTTTAATTTCCACAATTTGGGATTGTTTTGCTGTGTTTTGTCAGGCTCTTCCCCTTGGGCCTCTCTTTCATCGCCTCCACCTCAAGAGCTGCTGGAGAAAGTGCAGGACTGGTTTAGGAGCTCCTCCTCGCAGGTCGTAACAGAAGATAGGACCAGACTTGGTTCTGGAGGGTGGCTGCCTCCTTTCCCACCCCCGGCATTCTGCTGGGAGTTGCTCATGAATGCACAGGGCACCAGAGTGGAATTGATCCAGGCTTTGGCTGGCTTAGTTTCTCCTCTACCCAGAGTGAAAGGTGCACATATGGGGTGCCTCTGAGTGCCCTCTCCCCATTTTGACTAGGAGATGTTGGAGGGAGGGTAACAGAAAATAAACTAAGAGATGGAAATAGTCGTGTAGGAAGTATCATGAAGTACGTTGTCTTAGTCCCCACTGCACTGCTGAAGTCTGGGAGTTTCATGGAGAAATTCCAGGAGCATCAGAGGTTCATATATTCCTGCAGAGCAGGGTGATGGGGCTGCCAGTGACCTAAAAAATGCGGGCTTAGAGTCCCTTCTGGGGTGAAGGAAGGATTGAATCTAGAGGATTGATTTCCCGTTGAGAGTATGTGAGGTATTGCTCAGGGTTACCGGGGTGTTTGAAGTTACACTGACTGCTTTTTAAGTTAATGTTAGTTTTGAAAAGGAGAAAGTTTGACACTTTTATGGCTAACATTTAGGGAAACATTTCTCCAAGAATGCGGGCAGTAGTTTCTGTAATTTTCTGTTCAGTTTTGCTCAGTTTTCACGGAGGTAAATGAAGCTTGCGCATAAAAATTCCTTGGAAAATTACAAAAGTTAGACAGAAATTGCGGTGGGTAAGATAGGATTAGTTTATACCTCTTTTATGACTTTGATTGTTATTTATTTATTTATTTCCTTCTGCACAATTAGGCATATGCAGTTGAGAAGGAACTTTAGGTGTATTGGCTTACGTGGAAAATAGGAAGGTAGCAGAATACTTGAATCTTAGCTCATTCTTCCCCCATTTCACGCAGGTTCGTCTTTCTGGCCGAGTTAAGACAGCTGTTTAATTCCTTGTTTTCTATTCCTTGTAACTCCTACATTCACTCTGGGTTTTTTTTTTGTCTTGCAGAACGAGCCTCTGACTTCAGGTTATCATGGATACCCAGCAAGAGACAATCAAGTAAGAGTCTGATTGCAGTAAATGTGTGCGTGCCTCTCTGTGTGCTTATGGATGTTTTGTCTGACGGCTTCCTTTCTGTATTGTTACGGAGTGGAAATTGTTTTGTTCTGTTGTGGAATGCTTGTGGAAATACATGTGGTAAACTGAATGTATTTTACGACCTCCAACAGTACGTGGCAACGTGCCTGGCAAAGGGTTAAACATGATCCACGTAACCAATGGGTCAGGAAATTCTTTATTCTTAAAAAGGTTGTAACTTAAAATCCTTGTCCTAAGCTCCCACTCTATCTCCTCAGTGTTAATGAACGTAGATGTTCAGTGCCAGCGCATGCTTGGCCCTGTTTTTATACTTACTGCTGTAATTCTAGCATCTGGGGAGCAAAACAACACTGAGTGTTTTGTGAGAGCCTGCTTTGCTGGTAGAGGAGGGAATGACATGGCTCGTTGGGTTGTTTCTAGTGTCTGTCAACTTGTCTTGCTTTCCTTTCAAGTCCTGCAGGGCCCCTGCCCCTTGCTCTTCCTCTACAGCTCTCGCTCTCTTTCTACAGCATTAAAAAATTACACTGTTCAGTACATTGCATCTGTAAGCATTCTCTTGCCTCCTAGCAGAAGACAGAGAAATCCCAGTTGATGAATTTGCGTGGTGGAAGGAGGAGATGCTTTGGAACAAATGAAATTTAATGGGTTGTAAGATATAACTGTCACACATTAAATCCGCCTTCTTAGAATGAAGTTGGTTTTTTTTTCCTCAGTGTTCTGCAGTGCTACCACAAAGCAGTGTGTGAACCAGTGTAACAGGAAATTAATATGCACGGAAAATCAATAATGCAGCACATTTTGGTAATGAGCAAATAAAATCAAAATAAATTTCTTTAATACTCTCAGGTACTGCTATATAAAGAGAGTGATTTTCATCGTATCTTGACGAGGCCTGGGTACAACAGCAACAGCTTAAGGGGGAGGTGTTTTTGTGAAGGAAGTGCGGCATAGTGCAGCCTCAGCAACTGAAGAGCTCAAATCTTTGGTGCTTGTAAAGTGCGTATGAATTTCCATGTAAGAGGAAATGATTCAGAATGTCTGTTGGGATATATTAAACTGTTAACGAGCACAAATAAATATTACGCCCTTGGATGCTGTGAGAGTTGTGTTCCTACTCTATTCAGGCTAAGTAATCTCTGCTAGGTTGAGCGGTAGAGTCAGCCCGAGATCCTTAAAGTGCTTCATCTCTGCTTTCAACTTTTTTTCTGCACCCTGTTTTGTGTTTCACTCTACTTACCGATGTAGGAATGGTTTTGGGTGTCTTTAGGTGTTTCATTTTGGTGACTTGCAGTATGTTCTGCTTCGCAGCTTGCTTTTTTCTCATCCCTTAATAACTCTTCTGATTTGAAAGTCCAGAGCTGCTGCTGCTGCTGGCAGGTCACCAGATCGGTGGAGATGGACGCGGGAGGCTGTCCAGCAGCCAGGGCGTGAAATGAGAATTACAGCCTGGGCAGCCCCGGAGGGCTCTCTATGGGAGAGCACAGAAGTCATGTGTATTAGCAAGTGTACGTACTTATTTCAGATGGCAGGTAGCTTCATGGAAATTTCCTAGTGGACAGACAGCTGCAGTTTAACTTGTGTGTTTCCATTTTAGCAAATACTTGCCAAAAAACTTTTTTGGCTGTGTGGGTTTTGGTGTTTTGGTTTTTTTTTTTTCCTTTTTTCCTTACTCTCTAACATCTTGGTCTGTGGTGTTTGTCTTTATGTCTTGCTTTTCATAGAGTCATAGGCCCTGAAGCAGCTTAAATTCAGGTCTGTTTTTCACTAATGAGGTTTCAAGGCTTTTAGCTAATCTGATTGGGAGCCTCTAACAGGATAGCAGCAGAGAAACGAGTCTTCCGTTGCCATAGACTGGGGCTGGTGCGGGAGGGACAGCAACGGCTGATCCATCACCAGCCTTTCTGCACCGGGAAGGGAGGAAGTGGGAACGAGCGCAGTAATCCTGACCCTGTAACAAAGTAATTAGAAGATGCAGGAGCAATTGTGTCATATTCCCGTAGATTAGGAGCTGGATTTGAGCCGGTGAGTGTAAGTCTGCGTGTTTTCCCCTTTCCCATTGCAGTTCTTTATTGTAAATACTTCTACTGTGCTTTTTGCACCAATGCTTTCCTTAGAAGAAGTAGCAAAGATGAGCTTTATTTTTAGGGCTTCTCATCGTGTGACCACAGCAGTCCTGCTAGAAGTGCTGCAGATCCGACTTGCCCTTTCTTTCACCTTATGTGGCATCCTACTCCTTCCCTTGCTTGTAGGTCCTTCCTGCTCCCTCGGGCTCTAAGTGCCGTTAATTGCTAGCTGCAAACCTTTCACTGTGCTGTTTTTACACCCTCTAGTGGTTAAATCCTACCCAGATGTTCCAGGTTATTGTAGTTTTTCTTCTTGACAGTGGAAATACGTGATTGGTTTGAGTCCTCACGTTGGTCGTTTGGGAATGCTTAGGTCTACAACATGATTGTCTCGTATGCTTTTCCAACTATTTAAGCATTCTGTCGTCATGCATGGGCAGCAGCACTGATGCAGGTGAGATGGGTTCATGTCGAGGCTGCGTTCCTCTTAATTCTGATACCGTCCGATTGCTTCACGATAACCCAGAGCTTTGGGTTGTTGTGTGGCCATCTCATTCCTCGCCTGCTCTGCCAGAGCACTGGTTTACTGGACTTTTTGTCGTGATAGGGCCCAGGGAGCGTGTGTGCTAAATCATTACAGGGTAAATTTGCCTGAAGAGAGAAGGCTTTGTGTTGCTGAAGCATTGCACTAGTGGGTCTATGTTACAGCCGTGTAAGGAGTGGAAGAGCTCTCTGGGACTGTTCCGAAGGATTCAGGATACAGGAATGGCAGGATGCCCCTCCATTTCCCCAAAGCTGGGCTTATGGCAGGGATGAATCCCCCAGTAAAGGGAAAATAAGGGAGGTATTTGTATAACTGTGTTAACTGAGCTAAGAACCAGGGCTTTTGGGGAGGAGAGCTTATTCCCTGGAGACCGATTGGTTCTTTGTCCCTCTGTTGGGTCTGCCTACAAAATAATGGTGTTTCTTTTTTGGAAAAAAAAAAAATTATTTATTTTATTTATCTTTTATTACCTGAGCACCTGCCTAAAATGCAGTGAAGCAGGACTTCCTCGCTTCATTTCAACAGCTCTGAGGTACCGCAGGTCGGTCTCGGCGTGGAAAATGACTGGTACAGCTACACTGATAAAACTTTTACACGCAGACAAACTCATCAGGCGTACTCTGCTTCTAGAAAGCTGTTCTATTCCACGCTAACCGTGCCAGCTCATTTTACATATAGCCAAGGCCTACGTCATGTTGCTCTAGTGCTTTTCATGTCCAAATGTATTAGATGTGGTATCTGAAATATGAGTGCTGAATATTGGCACTTCTGTGGCAGATTTTTGCAGCTGCACAGAATAATTTTGTTCCCCGACAGGAAGCAAAATGAGCAAGAACACCTTGTTTAGCAGTCACTGACGGGAAGAGAGGAGCAGAGAGAGTTTGTGGAAGCAGGAGGTAATTGTACACACCAGAACTGGGTCAGGATGTTAGAGCTATTACACCTCTTCTGTTATGGAAAGTGATCCTCAGCTATCACAACGGGTTAGGTTGTTGGTTTGAAGCCTCTTTTAAAAGCTTGTACTTCTGTGAGTACAATTCTTAAATCAAACCGGGCCGTTGGCTCGGTACTAATGTGGTGGAAACATCATTACCTATCACAAGTGACACTTCCTTCAACAGCGTAATTTCAGTGGCTGGTTTTCCATCTGAGCACTCACCAGGTCTGACCTGTTGTTCTCGTGTATGTAGATGAGACTGCAGCCCCAGGTAGAGTGGGTGCCTGTGGCAACTGCTAGGAGCAGCTTCATCACTATCCCCTTGGTTCGAGTTCAAGCTTAAGGTGAAATGCTGTTAAACCCTCTCCAGTTGTCAGCCTGTTCCCCCGTGTCTCTACTCACCCGCTTCTTTGGAGCGTCTGGCAGGGTGACTGCGTGCGGTCCCCTCCCCGGAGCCGCACGCTGCTCTGGGTGAACTGAGCAACGGTGGTGGCGATCTGAGAACAGGAAGCCTCCCCTGGTGCTTTTTTTTTCCCCTGTTTGTTTTCTTTGCCCAGTCCCTCATTATGTGGGGAGTTCAGCAAGGAAGCCCTTCATCCTGAGTTGTGAAGGGTGCGTGTGATCTCCCATGGGGAGGCAGGACAGCAGGTCACCGGGCTTCCTGATGGAGCTGTCTGCACAGTGGCACTGCTGTTCCCATTGGTGGTCTCTGGAGAGAGCAGCAGGGATCTCAGCAGGGTGTTCAGAGGGAGAAACCTCTGTCCTCTCCTCTGTGTGGTCTGAGGCGCCTTCACGTATCTTCCCTTTCTCTGCCGTGTGGATCGAGTGTGAATTTGGTGATACTGCTACAGCTCTATTAGCAGCTGAGTGGTTCAGTATGGATTATGAGGATATCCAGAAAAAAAATCTCTTGGTTTACTATTAACAAACTGGGATGCGCTTGTCATAAAACAAATAAAAGTGACCTTTTGGAGGAAAATGATTTGGCCACTTGTTTGTTTTCATTTGAATCATGGTAGCATGAGCCACAGTCTCTCTCCAGTGCCCTACTTTGTCGGTCTTGGAACAAAGACTCCCTGTCTCAGGATTTTAAATCTGCAAGTAGTGTTCCTGAAAAGCATTTGGGTTTTTAATTTGTTTCCTGCTTGTAACTGACCATAAAAATAAATCCTCTAGTGCGTGTGCTTAACTGTCTCAGTAAGCAGTGAGATTGTGACAGTGGAAGCATTTGTTATTCAGGAGCTGAAAAGGAGGGTCGTTTGTGGGGTGGGTGGTTGGTTGGTTGGTTTGTTGCTTATGCTTTTGGATTGAATAGTGTATTCAAGACAAATGCTTAAAGTAAGGGGCAGAGGGAGGTTCTAAGAAGGCCTTAAATAAAGTTTTAACACCTTCCTCCTTGAACGAATAGCCAGAATAAAGATCAGGAAACGTCTGAGGTTCTCCATATAAAATGAAGACCGGGCTTGGTGTTCCTGGCGCTTCTGAGAAGCGCCTCTTTGCTTGAAGAAAAACAACCCCAAAATTTGGGATGGGACCAAACTAATGAGGGGAAACTGTTCTAAACATCTTCTTTATGTTCAAAACAATGTGAATTAAAGTTAAGAACTTCCAAATCTACTGCTTCCTGGCTTCTGCAGCCTCTAGTCAGGCCAGCAGTGAAATGTTTCCACTCTGTAGGAGGCAGAACTGACGGGATGTTCTGTTACTGGCCCAACTGCAGTGAACCGTAGAAAATAACCGAGCTTCACTTCAGAGAACGTGGTCTGTGGAAGTGTCTCCACCTTATTCAGGAGGTGGGAAGCATCTGTGAGGCAGCTGCATGCAGAGGGGTTCATGGGTGTGTAGTGGGTTAACTGTTGGGGGGGGGGGTTACCGTTTAGCACCTAAGCTGTGAAGGATGAGGGACACTTAAGATATATTATGGAAAGGCATTTAACACTGCAGGAGGGGAGGACTTTGAGAAATCCTTTACTGGATTGTATCCAAAACTGCTTGTAACTCTTAACACTGTTCAGAAGGTAAAAAAAACCCAAAACCCAACGTGGTGATGGAGCGGAGAGAGTTTAGTTAAAAGCAATGTAAATAATAATATCTGAGAAGGAAAACAGCGAGTGTTTAGCTAAGAATTGAGAGGACAGGTCAGTTACAGGCTGAAGTTCAAACAATCAGGGATGAGTTGGAAGAGGAAGGATGAGCTCCACTAAGGTTAATTTAATACTACTTCTCCCCTCTCTTGAATCCAGAAGTGTTTTGGTAAGACACTCGGGCAGTCACTTGAAACGTGAAGACACCGTTCCTTGTTCTCTGAAGCCCAGACTACATCCCTAAGAAACTGCAGGAAAGATTTGGAAATCTGGATTAGAAAAAATAGTAACACATACACCACTGAACAACTGAGCTTATTACAAACCTACTTGCTGAAATTTCACTCTGAACCAAGTTGCTGTGCTTATATTGGCCACATTCCTCAAAATCTCTTCTTTCTGTTCAGCTAATTTCCTACCATCCAAACTCTTTAAATAGTAGAGGAAGCACAATGCCTTGCAGTTGACACAAGTCTTGCAGACAGGTCACCCTGGCCATATATTTATTTTCCTTTTCCCTCATGTCTTCTGCCTTTTCAGCCTCTCTGACTACAAGGCAGGGAATCCTTTCCTTACAGAACCTTGAATACCTCCCATAAAAACCTCTGTCGAGCTCCATACCAGCACATGCCTTGCTGCTACTCAGTAACAAGAGAAAAAAATAATTACAGGGAGAAAAGTTGCACGAGAAGTAATAATTAAGGAGTGCATCTAATTCAGATACATTGGAAGACATCCTAACAATAAGCTCCTTCAGTCCTCTAAACAGCTTCACAGGGGAAGTAACCATCACCTTGCTGATGAATAGCCCAACCAAAGCTCTGGGGCTGCAAGGCGTTGGCAGGAAATGGGCTGGATGATGTCATACAAATTCCTTTCATGTTTGAGTTCTCTGATTCCAGCAATTTCTCATGTCTGCTTAGGGTTAAAGAGAGGAGATGAGTCATCCTTGGGAGAAGACCAGGAGACCACTTTTTCTCCTGCGATGTAGTTTTTGACCATTGAAGTGTCACTCGATGTCTGCAAAAGTCTTGAGACTCCCAAGCCTCTCGGGTTATTTTGGCAAGAGGGACAGCATCTTGTTTAGATTTCCTCTTCTCAACGATTATAAGTGCTAGAGACTGCGGCCACGTGTGTTAGGAGTAGTCTGCAAAATGATCAGTTGGAGGACCAAAACCAAACGGTGTAGAGAAAACAGCCTGTTGATGCTTATGATGTCCTATTGAGGTCATGAAAGCAGCTATTCTGGGTCAGACAGAAGGTCTCTCTGCCTTCCAGAGTTCTGGCTTTGACAGTGTCTAATAGCAAGTACTTAAAGCAGAGGGAGCAGCGCCAAGATTCGGTGATACTTCCCCTCCTCTGTACTCTTGAAGCAATCCCGTGGCTTTGGGATTTCCTGGCCATGGATTATTATTATTTTTTTTTAAGTCACCTGTGATAGATTTTTCTTTATTGAATTTGTCTAAATGGTTTTTTGAGCCTGTCTAAATCTTTGGCATCCTCAACATCCTGTGGCAATGAGTCCCCTGCTTTTAGTATGTCTGATGGGGAAAAAGTTATTCTGTGCACAGTTAACCTGAAACCAGAGTGGATTTTAAGCTCTCAGATGGTGGGGGTTTGGGGTCCTGAGCTTTCATGGCCTGAATGGCCGAGGAGTTTCTTCTTAACTGGGAGAAAGAAGAAAAAAAAGAAAAAGCGAACAGGATAAAAAAAAAAAGGGGGGGGGAGATTTAAGTCGTTTGTGTAGATTTAGTATGTTGATTTCTTTCCTTTTTTTTTTTTTCCTGATTGGTTTGAATACAT
>JAAGNO010028034.1:0-16960 GCA_033439905.1 Ceryle rudis | reverse complement strand
CTGCCGGGACCGGCCTTAACTGCGCCGGCCGGGCGGAAGGATACCGGCGAGCGGAGTGACTCACCCGCCGCAGGGCCAATGGGAGCGGCGGAAGAATCCGCCACCGGAAGGGACTATTTCGAGACTCAGCACCCCTCCCTCGCAGGCCTTTTTTTTTTGCCACATCATGCGACCGAGGTGCGTCTGCGTCACTTCCGTTCCGCGCTCGTCGCCCCGGCGAGTCACGTGCAGGGGGCAGCGTGGCCGGGCAAGGTGACTCGCGCCGGGCGGGGCGGTTGTCATGGAGACGGGCGGGGCAGGCGGGGGCAGGTCCAGCCCCCGGGCCCTGTCGGCGGCAGCGCCGGGACCTCTCCCCCGGGCAGCACGAAGCCCCAGCAGGGATGAGCTCGATTCCTCCCGCTCCCAGGGCCGCTGGTGAGGTCCCTGCCCCTTCCCCTCGCAGTGCCCTCAGGCTCTGCCCGCCACTTTTCCCTCCATTTCAGGGTGTCAGGCTGGATGTTCCACGGCAGTGCCCTAAGGGGCAAGGGGAGGTGGTTTGCCTGATTAAAAAAGTAAAGTAGGCAAGGACCAGAAGCTGGCACTGACCTTCTCCCCTCACCCAAGTCATGGGATATAAACAACCAGCACCCCAGGCTGCAGCAGTCCCGTGAAACTCCAGAGAGGGTCTGAAGGACTCTCCCTGGGTCACGCTGTTAATAAGTACAGCAGCATACTGAAACTCCACATTTCCTTCTACGTTTATTAACCTCATGTAACTCCAGCTCCTAGAAACATGTAAAACTTAACTCTTTTTACTTGATGACCACAGCAAGTCCAAGCAGTGTACCAAGAGGCCAGGAGTGTTGCAACTCACAGACCCCCAGCAGAACTCACCCTGTCTTCATATAGCTTTCCTTACTTTGCAATCTCATGGTTATTTCCTCGAGCCACTTTTGCATGGTCTTACATTCAAAATTTTGACCTCTTGGAGTAGCCCTGAAACAGGAGAAAAAAAACCCCTCCCTTCTTACTAAGAAACAAAAATAAAGCATTACAATGTCAAGAGATTCATAGCCCCAAGCAAGAGTGGGTGTTCCAGCTCCTGATCTCAGACCTAGCGTGTGGTGCAGATGTTCTCTGACTTGCAAGTGGCTGCAACACTGCAAATATAATAGAAATCAAACAGCAATTTTGGGGGCTTTTGCAAAATTCAGGCTATAAATTTAGTCAAGGAAACACGTTGGCTTCTCAACAGTGGAGTCCAAGCAACAGCGTGAAAGAACAAAACCCTTTTAGGATAAGAGTCCAGCGAAGAGGAATCGTGAATACGCCCCTTCCTACAAAGACTGATCACAACCAGTAACTGCTGGATTCACACCTTCCCTCGGGAACTGGAAAACCATTCGCCTCGCTGCCCTTTCTCCGCTCTGCAGGCACAGGAAAGGGCAGGCAGCAGCAATTCTGCTGCAGTTGGGAACTCCGTGACTGAAACTCGCGGGGCATCGCTGCTCGCTCCTGCTGCTGCCGCCGACTGCTCGGGTGCTGCTCGAGTGAAGCCTCTTAGAGCCTGGCAAGCGGCGGAGGACACCGCAGCCTCTCCGTCTCCGAGGGGCGGGAATGGCGCTGCTTTCCTCGAGGGGAAGTACAAGTACACAGACCAGCCTCTGCTTTTTCATTTTAATAGGTACAAACACAGAGAGAGAGACATTTATCACACCTAGTACCTTCTTTAAGAAGAAGAATATTATCATCCCATTCCCTCTAAGAGAAACCAAATGTTCCTGAATGCTTACGGCCAGTGATCGCCTGTGCAGTACAGAGGTGGAACACAGTATTTCACACCAAAGGCTTCTTTACAACATCATTTTAACAGCGCTACCTGAAAGTCAACTGATGGTGACACAGAGCTGAGGCAGGAAAAGCAACACTACGTTCTTCCAGGCTTTTGGAAATTGTCCTCTACAAAATGTTATTAGAAGTGAGAAATAGCAAAAAAAGACAAGCTCCACACTAGAGCACCGGAACATTTTAGGATTAAGACGGTGGCAGTAGGGGAGTCTCTCTTTATGGAGAATGCAACAAACTTTAGGACAAAGCACCGCAGCTCTTTGCTTTGTTATATATTTAAGTCGAGGAAAAAAAAAACCAACTCGTATTTCATTGTGTATTCTTTCTACTCATTTGAAACACTCATTCCTCGGGCTGCAAGCTATACATTTTTAAAGTAACCACCACCAAACTCAGCCAGCCAGCCCACGAGGCAGCAGGCCTGCTGACAGACGGCAGGATGTAACCCGGCCGAGTACTGGACTGACTGCTGGGATGGTTTGGTTTTTTGCCAAAAGGAAAACACACAGTGCTAAGTCATCCCTGACAAAAATTATGCATTGTTAGCAAGAATGAGAAAACATTTGCAGAATACTTTACATACAAAGACACTCCGACCCAGAAACACCACTGTACACGGTACAGCACAACACAGAAGTGGGAACAACACTTGTCTGCAACTGAGAATGCAGGTGGCAAATGTTCTTTAGAACTGAGATCCTGGTGGCTGTGCTTAGTTGCCAGCTGGGATTAACCCACCACGTGGTTCCATCATTAAAGGAGCACCTCCTACAAATTTTCCTGAGTAGTGTATGAGCGTGGAGACTGTAGAGTCACGATCATACGAAGTAAAATGGATAAGAAGCGACAGTTCCACTCCTTTAAAACCAAAAACCTTTAAGAAAATTTTATTAATAACGGCACTGAGACCACCGAGACCTTTCCAAGTCAACTAAATGCCGCAGAATTGGCACCACGGTACGTATCGCATCTTCATCCTCACATGAGGCCAGTGACATGTAGCAACAAAACTCAGGTTGGTAGCTTTTCCTTGCTGGATTCAGCAAAGGAAGATCGCATCTGCACGCTCTGACACTCAAACTTACCACAAAGCAGAAGTTTTCCTTCAATCCCATTAGCCATTGTGCAAACATAAGTGCACCGAGCTGCCTTTCCTCACAGCAGGAGGGGAGCAGCTGAGAATATTACTCCATTTCTTTCACTGGGCCACTTAAACCCTGTGCTCTTTGTTGTTTTCTCTCAAGATAGCGAGCTCGGGCATCCAGTATTGATTTGTCATCATTCCTTCTCTCCATTTTCTTTGCAGAGTTGTCTGTGACTCCTTCTAGAGGGAGAAAAGAGAGACAAATACACTCTTCTGTGTCAAAAAACCCCCGGCGTTACAACTCCTCCTGATTGCAAAATACCCCAAACCCCCCAGTGGAATCTCAAATGTTTTTTTCAAGTTCCAGTCAGTCATTTGAATGAATTCCAAAGAAGACAGACTGTACCACAGCAGGGAAGGGGAAAAAAAATAAAATAAAAGATAAAAAAATAAATAAATCATGCCTTAACTGCCATGTCAGTACTCGCAGCTGGGCTCATCTCATCCCCAAATGCCTATCTTGTTTTTAATTCTAACTGATAACTGTGCACCTTCTGTTTTGTGTGCCCATTTCTTTTCTAAATTACACATCTCAGACTCGGGTTTAGGCAGAAGGACAGCACTGGGAGAAGAAAACAAAAGGCTTTGAATAAACTATCTTTATAAATTTCTGGAGGTAGGTGGAGGGTAGAGGATAACGTAGAGATAAAGGAGTGGGAAAAGTCAATACTCCAGATCAGATACCATTAGAAATGCACATTCTCCCACAGAGCTGAGACCTTGGGAACGCTTCTCCCAGAAGGAAAGAAAAACAGGAAATATTTTCTGTTTAAAGTAAAATTTTAAACTATATGTATATTTTTTTTTAAATATCATTCTAAGACTCTGAGAACCTAAGTATTGTGTGTAAGAAGCAGCTACTGCAGCCTGTTCCTAGGGCTCTGGGGCTGGGCACCAGATTCTTTCATACGAAGAAGGAGCTTTAATTAGCATTCACTATAAGAATATTTGTAATTATTCTGTCTTGGAGTCAAATAATCATTCAGCTTATGCTGCAGCCTTTCCTTCCGTTTGGCACTAATTAAGCCCGTGCCAACTATTCCATCATCTGTTTTTATGAAGCTCCCAGAAATGCACCATCTATAAGATCAATATTAATCTCCAATTAATTTACAATTGCCTGGCGACGTCAAAACGTTTAGGGGGATAAAGAGAACAAACCTCAGCTCCTTGAACTTGAGACAAACAGACGAGGCTCCTCTGCATTACCCACTAATGCAAATATCCTTTCCAGCAAATTTCTAATCAAATCCCACTCGTGTTTTTACCATTTAAACTGGTTGTTTTCTACAATAATGCAGGACAGAAAGAGATGCTGGTCTAAGCACAAGAGTCTACATCCTTTCTATTGTGAAGGAAAAGTAGGAGAATCTATATTGCCCGTGCCTGTACCGTATATTAAATCAATGTTTTGGAAGGGTCAGCTCAGGAGTAGAAAGGTCCTTTGAATACTTGGCTGCTTTATGAAACCTGCTGACAGAGGAATTTAAAGAATGTCAAGCAGCCTGATCAGTTAGCAGGGACCACTTTTTAATTAAAACTATTGAAACAAATGGCATTAAATTCATTCTCAGAATGAGACATTCACCAAAATGGGATAGTTTTTCCCCTGTGTTTTCTGTTTGGTGGCGTTTTGGGGTTGGTTGGTTGGGTTTTTTTACCTCCTCCTGCCCCATAGCCTCTCAGGACAGTATTATTTTGGGTATCTAGCCACAGATACCCAAACCGAAATGGTTAGACTCAAAATGCTTTTATTCAATTCTGTGTTTAAATTCTGCTCCTGTCAGCTGCAGTAAACCAAATGTGGGGAGCATAGTAAGAACAGTGAGCAAACACCGCTACTTGCACTGCAGTGGCAAGAAAATAAGGCTTGCAGAGCTGTAGTAAGACAAGAAAAGACCTATAGCTGCACCTATCAAACAGTTTAAGCACATCCAGATGAACACCTACTAGTCCAGGGATGTAACATACACACGCACATCCACAACAACCAAGAAAACCACACACACCACAGACACAGCCTAGCAATGTTACTTACCAAACTGTCTCCTGAGGTCCTCCTTATGCTTCCACTTGGTTATCTCCTCTTCAGTTACTTCTTCCCGTGCCACGCTGCTCAGTTCATACGCATCGATTTGATGCAATCGAGGCAACAAGTCTTTGACCCATTCATAGCGAACAGGACACACCGTCCGGACGTAGATTTTGGATGTCACTGTGACATCATGGAAGATGATCCACTCAAGGTGTGTCTCCTGGTTATATAGCTGAAAAATTAAAGGATTACTTTAGAACTGATAAAAAAAGAATTTTTATTTCTAGAGCACCCTCCATTGGAACATCCCCAAGTGCTTTAGATGCAAGAATGAGTTAAAGCTGACATTGCCCTAAACTTTCAGACAGAGAAACGTAAGGCATAACGACTTGCTTAAAATTGCCCAGGAAATCTAAAGAGCCAGAGAAAGTTCAGTCTGTATCACACTGATTTCACAATGCAAACATGTACCAAATCTGAAGAAGCAAGGCTCTTTCCCACTCTTAAAACAAACACCCCAACAATGCTTCTCCAGGCCAGAAATTAGCACAAACCAGAGAAGAGGAAGAGTTAACAGGCACCTGCCTCTTATTCCTTTTTTAGGTCCTTTGCTGCTTTTATTAAGAGGCTTTGGTAACTTACTGTAGATGAAGGATGGATATAGACTATGCTGCCATGTCCGTCCATTGTGCAGAACGTCCTGGCTGCAGATCTGAAAGGTTTGTGAAAACAATAAATGGATAATGAAACATACTTTGCTTTGATTAGACAACAACACTGAACTAAGCAAATCAGAGCAGTATAGAAGAATATATAAGCAGAGGAAGATACTTCCAGAATTAAACTGTAAAATAAATCATCGAGGAATAAAAAGTATGTGTCTAATTTACCACAGTAACACCACAGATACGCCACAGTAACAAGCAGGGTTTGAAGTCTTTGACAGCCACAAGAATTGGACATCTCCAAGCATTTTACTATCTGGAACTACTCATCAAGTTCATTTTACAGACAGAAAAACTACAATTCCAAGGATGTAAGCAACTTCCCCAGGAATGCGATGAGAGTCAAAAGCAAGAGTGTGCACTGGGCTTCCAGCCCTGTGTGGAAACATCACCTACAGCTGCTACTGCTACTTTGCCACTTTTAGCAATAGACAGCCTTACCGCTCTGTTTCAATACACAGCTACACCTCTAAAGAATACAGGTAATATATTTCAGTTGTCCAAACTTTATTACTTACCTCCTAGCGACATTGATAAAGTACCCAGCACACAGACATCTTCTCAGTATTTCAGTTCTGGAGCCTTCAAACGTCTCTTTAGGGAAGTCTGGAAGCTACGTAAAGGAAAAAAACAAACAATCCAACCATGAATCAGGACATTTTCTACAGAAAAAGTGGCTATACCCCCTCCATCCTATGGATTTTAGACCCTGGGTTTCTCACCCTATGGAAACCTTGAGGAAAGGAGGAAAACCATCCTTCTCGCTTGTTCCCACCACCATACCTGTTAGTTACACAAAGCTACAGCAAGGATACTCTAAGAAATGTTTAAGTAGATTAGTTTCTAATGGAGAAAGGCAGCAGCCATCTGGCAAAGACGCAGTAGTCCAATACATGTCTTAAATATAAACTTATATAATTCAAGAATATATATAAATTGTGATTGGTTTTTTACCTGTTTCAGTTTACTGATTATTTCCCGAAGCTGTTTTTCCACACTAAAAGCAGATTTTAAAGCTCTCCAATGTATCCAGTATTTCTGGCACCAAGCTGAAGGAGACTTGCTGAGAACAGAAATACTTGTATTATAAAGATGCCCTTTGTAAGCTGCAGGCAGAAAGTTGCCTCTATTTTTTGTTATGGTCGTACAAAGAAGGCAACCTACACAGCCAGATACTTTGTTAGTTTAAATAATAAGTGTCTTGATAGAAATTACAGATCACAATAAGGAATAAATCTGCAATTAGGTAGAAGTACCTATGTGTGCATGTACACAATGTGTCTAAAAACCATCAGCAGCTGGGAATTATGAACAATGCAGAACCACTTACTGGAAGAACACGTTTTATACCTTGCTTTGCACTGTTCGAAAATATTTAAGAGGGTTGCAAAGTCATTGCATCCTCCCACTTGTGAAGAAAGTTCCTGGTGTTGAAGCTCAGCCTCCTTTTGCTTCTGAGGATCACCTGAGGAAATAAGTTACATCTCACTTTAACAAAGCTGTTCTATTGGATCACTCCTACTTAATTTTCTGTCAGCATCTCTCCAAAGTATATTTGACAGTCTTGGCTCTTTATTCACGTTAGTTTGGGGTTTGTCTCTCCTCCACAGCTGCATCTACAGTTCTTCCTCCTTCCAGTACTGCTGAACAAGAACACATAAATGCTGTTAAATCTGCGATTAATCTCATCAGTCAGCACTAGAATGAAGAATTCTGGTCTCTTAGAAAGAAAGCTTCTATGTATTTGTCTCTCACAATCAATTCAGATGCCAACATGGCAAGATAAAGGAACAGTGACCTTAAACAAACAGCTCACTGAGATCAAGTGAAAGTTTTGCCCTCAGAGAAAAAACCAAGACTGTTGAAACCACCCCATCATAGCACCATCTAATCTATTTAACTCTGCTTTTGTCCTAGTTCTCAAGTGCCACAGCAAATGGAGGTCTTAAAATAAGTAAGAGTCTAGAAAAAAAATGCCATTTGTGAGTTTAGTGGGAATTCACCTTCACTAAACGCTAGGAATGTACTCGGCAAAAGCAACATTTCCAAAGTGTTATTTCAAGTTTCAAATACCCAAAGAATTTCTTCCCCAGCACACCCTACTCCCCTTAGTAGAGGCGCACATGGCTGCCAAGGCCAACGCGCTGCATTGCTGCTCTACGGCAGCCGACAGCAGAAGGTTGTGGGTATTGAAATGAACACTGATGGAGTCAGGAGGCCTGTTCATACACCTGCTGCACACCAGCAAGTGTCTTCGGGATGGGAGTCTCTGTGTTTGCCTCCTGAAGCCCAGGGTTGCTGGAGAGTAACGACCGTGCGTGCATTAGCTGGCTGAGCAGATAACGAGGGCACACTGCCGGGAGGAGGACGGGAGAGAGAATGCACGTTTGTGGGAATGGGAAAGACCCGAGAGCAGAATCCAGGCTATCAGTACTGCCAGCAGTGTCTGCAGCTGTTGCACTAACAGGCACAGTTAATAGACTACAGAGATAACTGGACAAGAGCCAATGAGTGACTAGAAAGGACAAAGGTCTCCCACAAAAACTCTGCTATATATAAAGAATATATGTAGTACCCTGGGGCACGGGTCGGGGGCTGACTGGAGAGGAAAGGCAGCAGGAAGGAGGGCGTGGGAGACTGAGTTTAGCACTAGTGAGAGGTGCTAGCTTGCAAACACAGCAAAATTACATTTTCCCTTTAGAAAAACACTGGAAATGGAGGCAGTGACAAGTTGAGCTTCTCCCAGTAACTTCAAAATTAAACATGGTTATTGAACAGAAAAAACAATACAGAGACGACTCCATTTGTTAAAAAACAAATTTATCAGTCCCTGTTGTCTGTACTTAGACCAACAGCAAAACATCTGCTGTGATGCATTTTGGTTTTCTGGTGGGTAGGATTTATTTGTTTGTTTGTTATTTCCCCCCTCTGTGTAACACAGGTTTCCCCTTTATGACCTCTCAGCAACCCACTCACTCCCCCATACGTTGCTTTACAGCTCACAGCCTTGGGACAAACTCAACCCAATGCATGCTATTTTGAAGTCTTTGGAACAGCTGTTGTCCAATTCCTAGCGTGCAATGTGCCCTGACCCCAAGACCATGGAAAACTGTAAGAACATACGGGGAAAGTGCCATTGTGTATCTGTCCTAATCTCACCATTCTTCCCCACAGATCTGCTGTGAGGTACTCTGGGAGACAGGCACTGCATCTGGGGAAATCTTCCTCATGCTGCAACGTTGAGGGTTACTTAAAGCATTAGTTTAAAGGTAACTTGTGTCCCCCACCAGTGCTGGGCCCCACTAAAGAGACCAACTCACTCCCTGGCAGGAGTATTCTTACACTTAAGTAAAGGCTTGTGCTACCACTGTTCAAAATACAGAATCAGTTCCCACTTCATAATCTTGAGATACGCCTAAAAGATACTGTGGCCTCACAAACTATTAGCACAGAAAACTACTGAGAGCAAAAAACCCTGCAAAGGGAACTTATAGAAAAAAAAAAAAAAAAGGTCTCCAGGTGAGGCAGCGTGTGCTGCTGAAGCACTGCCCGAGGTGGCCTTGTCCGAGCAGAATTCCCCCCCCCCCCCCCCCACTCCAGGCTGCTCTGGGGTAAGGCACTTCCTACCTGGACGAATGAAGACATTCTCCACAGACAGCATGGCCGCTATGGGAAGCAGCAGATCTTCACAGTCAAGAGAAGCAGCTTTTATGACAGCACAAGTCAGGTTGGGAGGAAGGGGAAACTGCACCAGGAATTCACCCAGTCTTGTCACGTGGCCTCTCCTTATCCCAGAAAAAAAAAAAAAAAACAAAAACAACCCAGATTGAACAAAACTACATTTAAATGTAATTTGGAACATGCTCCACAATGTCAGCCACCACACACTGGTAAAGGACATGAAAGAAGCATTTCCCTCCAGACTGTTCTAACACCACAGTCTGCCCATGCCCAGACAGGTGCTGGACACATGCAGCAAGTGTCACTAGAAGAACAACATTTCCCCTTTCTCCAGTTTGCTTTTGCCTGCTTCACAACAAGCAAAGCCAGCTTTTTAAGTGTATCAGATGCTTAAGATTAAGATTTATTTATTTTTTGCAAGAAGAATTCCTGGAAGCGTAGGATAAGATCTCACTTCCTGTCTCAAGTTCTTGGATGGACCTCACAGTCAGAGCCTAAGCACCTTCGTCACAACAGTCTGGGACCTGCTGTCAGGAACTGCAGCACAGGGAGTTGAGGTAATTTGTCTGAGGTCACTCAGGATCTCCAGGACAATGTGGAGAAATTAATCTGCATCTCTGAAGTCCTAAACTATGCCCTAAGCCCAGTTTTAGAGGCAATATATTAAGAGCCAGTAGTTAACCTCCTGGTGTGATGAGGAAACATATCCTACTGCTGAAGAAAGTCTTTTAGTACATACGAAGAACTTATTACTACCCATTATACTATTAGATTTTAATTTCCTGTAGTGACTACACCCCTTTATTTTTTACCTGTCAATAGCATCACACTGGTAAAGTTCCTTGAGAGCTTCTAAAATATGCCTTTCTTCAGGGCGGTCCAAATAGGGAAATCTATAGTGAAAAATGAAGTAAAAAACCCCATAAATCTCACCGTTCAGACTCAGCATAGCTTTGTTAAGTTTGCATATTTATTAAAATATTTTTGTGACCTTCCAATACCAGTTTCTGACCAAAGTGCACATAAGCATCTTCAGTATATGGGTGTGTTACTGCATGTACAGCCTCAAACTGAAGAATCACGATGACAAATCCCAGCACGGCACATGTAAAGATGAACTGTATTTTCTGCACATGCAGGATGCTCATATTAAACAGATTCACATTAAACAGATTCACAGAGATGAAGCTTTCGAGATATAAACATCGGTATTTTAAAGGAACACTATTAACTATTTAATTTTGGAAAGAAGGAGGTAGTTTTGGCAGACCTCAAGCTGAACTTGAGCTCAAGATCCAATCTGGCATTAAAGACAGAGGAGAAGAGCAGAAAAGCTGATCGTATTGAAGTGTCACAGTTGGCTGGGGACCTAATCCTGCCGCCTGCCAACGGGCTGTTGGTGCCTGTGCTGCCTTGGTCCTGAGACTCAGGAAGATGATGATAATCCCCCTGCCCTGCTCCATGGAGGTTACCTTATGACATCATGCACAGAAAGGCATTTCAAGGTCAGGATCACAGATGTCAGACTGGTTCTCTTGATCTCTGGGACCGTGTGATCAGGCATGCATTGCTCCCAGAATTCTTTGCTGTACAGCCGAAAGCTTTTCCCAGATGATGTCCTGCCAGCTCGGCCAGCTCGTTGCCTTGCTTCACTCCTTCCAAAACAGAAAAGGGAGGTGGGGAGGTTAAATCCAAACTCTTGATCCCTTCTGTTATTATCCAAAGAAGCACACTGTAATTATGATAAATATCAGCCAGTTCTACGATTGAAGATATATTATGCTGTGCAGCAACTGAGAAATCCAGCTACGCAAGAACTTGCAGAATGAAGAAGCATTTCTGTGCAAGGGAAGATTTTTTTTAAGCCTCTCTAAATCAGGCTGTTGTATTCAGAAAGCACCAGATGACAGGAGAGCCACTGTTCAGACTACAGACAATGGATTGTCAATTCCTTCTTAATGCCTATAGCTTACAGGAAATTATATGTCCTGAACCACTTTCTATTTAGCAGCAAACAAAATGACTAAATTACTGAGCCTCAAAACGATTGCCTCCTCCCCTCTGGTTCGTTTTTTAAATCAACCGATACGCAGTATTGTCAGAGCAACTCCCAGAAACACCAGCACGTGACCTTTTCACATCTTACTTTGAAATGGGAACCACCTCCAGTATGTCCAAACCAACACGGGGGTTATGATTCAACTGCTTCACAAATCCACTATCTACTACATATCTGAAAAAGATTCATACTCTGTCAGAGAAGAAAACAACAGAGGTCTCAGTAGACAGACAGGTAACCGCCACATGCGCATCATCAAAGCAAGAACACATTTACCCTGCGATCGCTGCAACCAGGTAGTTGCACTTTGCTCTTCAGCTGCAGCCCCGCAACGTTTCAGTCTACAGGATGTTACAGATAATACCTCCCAGCACCCAAGGAGACTATGCTCCTTTAATGGAGCTGAGATCTGATTTCAAATTAGGGTCCAACCATATCAGTCACGTGTAAGACTATGTGATAGTACCAAGGGGGGGTTATTCACTACATACACACAAAAAAACCCAACAGGTAATTAACTACTGGTAGGAACAGTAGCGGAAGGAAGTCAGACCCGTTCTTCCAAATCTAGTAGAACTTTCTGAATTATTCCCTCTGTTACAGCTTTTACAAAGGACAGGAAACAATACCTGACTCCTTCAATCGTCAGAGATGTCGCGGCGATATTTGTGGACACCACACATTTTCTAATGCCTGTGGGAGCTGGCAAAAATATGCTCTTCTGTTGATCTAAAAATGACAGATAGTCAAACAATCTGTTACTGTACAACACTCTGATTGCAAACCACACCTTTAACACTGTGCAAACTTACTCAATGCTTAGGGAAAGTCATGTGAATGAAATTAGACAGTGAGTCGTGTAACTTTCTGAAACACAGATTCAGTATCATTTTAGCACAGGCCTGAAATCAGAGAGCATCATCTTTATCGGTTGCGTATTCAAGAAGATTTTGAGATCAAAAGGTCAACTCTCCTGGCTATTTCCTAACCCTGAGCTAGGAAAAGCAAACAAGATGTCTGGTCTTAACAAAATCTTCGTGGGGAATTCAAAGGGTTTCAACAATCAGAGCAAGGGAAGGTGAACACAAAAAGATTCAGTTAAACCCCCCGTGTCTCCAGCAAGTATTTTAACATATAAGAAAGCAGCATATGCAGTTTCCATTAATTCATTTGGCTTTCCAAGGAACAAAAAAGGGAGGTGGAAATTCAACTTTCCCCTGAAATTTTCTCACTTGTTATACTTGAAAAATATAAAAATGTCTTGAAGAAAATTATCTCTTGTATATTTTAAAATATTCAAATACAGTGACCTCCGAGAAACTACCACAAAAAACCCAACAACGACAAACACAAAACAAACACCCAAACCCACTCTCCATCGGGAATCTAACACCTCCCATGGGGTAAGGAAGAAGCTCTACCTTTCTTTTATGCAACTTTTTATTTTCCTCTTTCCAGAAAGTAAAAGTTTTGCTCCCTCTCTCCAGGTTGTTACCAGATCTTTCCTCTCAGCAGCACTTCCAGATGGAAATTGCTGTCTTGCTCTTCCGGACACTTATTCAGCCTCTCAGCATTCTACATACTGCACATACCTCTAAACATCACACTCAAATTCATCTCAAAATACAATGCCTGCGTTCAATAAAGGTCAAAAGGCCTTGGTTTTTAACGCTTTGAAACTAACTGTGGCATTGCTGCCAAATAAACCAGACTGCCTCATTCTGATAACCTGTACTTTCCTGTATTGTGTAACACTGTGCAACTACTATCTTCCCTTGCAGGTCCACCCTCATCACCAAAAACCTACTGGCAATATCTTTTCCATGCAAAATAAAATGTAAGGGCCTAAATAAGACATCTGAGCTTTCAGTTACACCGTAGCCCCTTCCTAAGCTGGAATGGCTTTGTGAAGCCATTTCCAGTGGATATGGGTTTTAACTGGAGGCTTCTGGATGAGTACAGAGAAGGCTGAAGTTTGATTAGTTTATGAACACCACAAAAAAACCTGAGAGTGCTCCAGTACTGTAACAAATAGCTTAATGAACGCTTTTTTTCCAATCAAGAGCAATATTTGATTAGCACACTGTTTGTAACAACTCTTACAGTCAACATTTATGTGAACTGAGTTCCATATAACCCTCTATGCTCTTACCTGTTGACATTGACCCGTACAAAGGTAAGATGAGCAGGCCTTCAACAGTCCGGTCGTGTACTTCATAGCGGTAATCAATAGATTCTGCTCTCTTGAAAAGTAAGTCACAAGCTCTTTCTATCTCAATTTGACCTAAAAAAAGCATACAAGAACATTTAAGCGACGTATGTAGCTACAACTCTGCCTTCAACATCTTTAAATAAGACTTTTTGCCAACACTACAGAGAAGGAATTAATATTTATGAGTTAGTTTAGGTGACATCCAGCCTTTCCACAGAGCCTCTCACAAAAGCATTTCCTCAAGAGATGACTGAATTAGTGCCTGGGCCATACACTGTTGTACGGTTTTGCAGCTATACAAATCCTCCCTTCCTGAATTAACAACAAAATAAAGCGTGTGGATGATACAAAGAGAGTAAATTTGTCAAAGGAAGACAAATTCATCTACACATTTTTAAGGTAATGTTTTTCTTATCTGATCTCGGGGGCATGGATATACATAAGCACACTCTGGAAACTATCACTTCACAGGACTATGTGCATCAACCTGCAACTTTCCCTCCTCTACATGCTGCTGTGGGGCAAACCAGACAGTCACTGGAAGGATGTAATGTTCTCCTGGCAACACCACGCTTCACCTGCTGTAACCAGAAACTATTGAAAGAAAAATTCCCACCTGTCAGGAAAACCAAGATGTCGCCTTCTGGCTGATTTAAGTGGATATCCAGTGTCACTTTTACAGCCTGGAACACACAACAAACAAGTCAGTAACAGCTGGAATCTCACATATCTTTGTGAAACTCAGTCCTAGCTAATTCTTCCCTATATCCTCCAGAGATGCTGACAACACAGCAATACACCAGCTAATTCTTGTGGTCTTTCACAGATGACAATCGCGCCAAGAACAGGGAACACAACACAGAGACAACGTGAGAACAGCCAGACCTCTGTAACATACGCAGAGCTGCTGATGTCCCTCGGGCTGAGCAGGTTGCAGAATATCTCCTTGACAGGATAACTTCTTCCTGGAATGTGCAGCACTGAACACTGTCCAAAGAACTCTGAGAGCTTTTCTACCTCCAGAGTGGCTGACATCACCACCACTTTCATGTCTGTCTTCCTGTTTGATGGTTTCTTCTGTAGAAATAATTTCTTCAGCAAACCAAATAAAATATCCTAACAGAAAAAACAATAACAAAACCCAGAAACAACTGATGTTAGTACCCCAGTTTTCTTAGAAGTGCCCGATGAACTTGGAAGGGATTGATTTTCTCCCACTGATACAGTGAAGACAGAAAAATCACATCTGCAGGGCCTAAACACCCCCAAGGATACATACACTTCCCCTGGTCATCTTTTAACCACACTAATTGGTTTCTAGACTTTAGCTGATTTTTCTTAGCTCTTCTCACAGCCTACAAAGAAAATCAGGGTAACTTATAATCCTTTGGTTTCCAATTCTACACTCTCGTGGTCAAGTCGCTTGCAAGCAGCCAGCTCAGCATCATTCTAAGAAATCATCACCTTTGTCCAGCACGCACTACCCGAGTGTGCACCCTCCTTTGCTCTACTATTTATTATCACAACTTTCGCAAGTTTATCTCACTCTAAAATGCTCTGGATTAAAAATCTGCTCCTTTTAGTTAGACACAGGTGAAGGAGCAGTAACTTCTTACATCATCCCAGCTCGATTACTCCAGATGCTTGAGGGTGGAACTGGGATTCGAA
Source organism: Ceryle rudis (assembly GCA_033439905.1). NCBI lineage: Eukaryota > Metazoa > Chordata > Aves > Coraciiformes > Cerylidae > Ceryle > Ceryle rudis. The sequence goes on along the minus strand of JAAGNO010028034.1, from coordinate 1,609 downwards.
AGCATTTTCCCTTTTCCCCAGCTGGACCTGGTAGATTAGGCTGTTGACACAAAACACAACTCTCTTGAGGACTGAGTGACTTGAATCTCACTTCACTTGCCACAGAAGGGTCAGAGTGACATTTGATAGCTCTTGGTACCGGGGTCGGCCTAGACACTTCTGAGCCACAATCTCTTTGCGCAGTCATAGACACACCCTAACAAACATTAGGCCTTAGAGTGAGAGAGACGATTCAGGGGTTTGTTTGTCTGTGTGGTTGATGGAGGGTCTTTTAATTATCATTTTAGAAAGTTTGTGTTCACTGTGCTGGCTTCACACTTCTGGAAATTTTGGGAGAGTATCCAAGAGCCAGACAAGTTTTAACTGCTTTCAAACCTAACAACAGCTACAGCAGTTCAGCAGGATTACAGACTGCATCTTATTTTCGGATTGTGCAGCAGGTGATAAAAGAAACAGCAAAATTCTACAGTCTCAGGACAACAAAAGGATAAGGCACATCCATGGTCAGTCAGCCAAAATCCTTGGGGATTGTGCAGAAGTGAAAGAACGGTGTAAGGGGATCTCAGTAAAGGAGAGACAGGAACCCAAAAGGACAGATAGAAGGCGACACTCACAGTGCTGAGGCTCCGCTCATGAGCTTCATCCAAAATGATGATACTGTACTTGCTGAGAAGGGGGTCTGCCAGTATGTGCCTCAGCAAGCAGCCATCAGTCATATACTTGATGGCAGTATCCTGAAAGATTTAATTAGACATTCAGTCCTTATTCTAGATTTTTATTTCCAAGTAAACAGTCCAGCATAGATCATATCTGCCCAGAACACACACTGAGATTGCTTCACAAGGTGCTCGGCAAAGTCTCGCTCGTAAAGTGTTCAAAACACTCATCAAACAAGTCGTATGAGCTTCACCACGGCTGGGACAGATGGCTTCCAAGGCTCTGAGACCTTCCATTTCCAAAGCCCCAGGAGAAGCAACAGGGCCACTCCGCGGTGATGGACCACAAGCAAAAAAACTGAGCCACAGCCCACTGACCCCACCACACCCTGCCACGAAATCACCTGCAGGAACATGGTCCTCAAAGCCCTACCTCGGTGGTGCAGTCATCGAAGCGGACCTGATAGCCCACGACGCTGCCCAGCGAACAGCCCATCTCCTCGGCCACCCGCTGCGCCACCGAGATGGTGGCAACACGCCGGGGCTGGGTGATGCCGATGGCCCCGTGCTTGGCGAGGCCTACGGGAGGAATGGAGAGAGAAGGGACACTGAGCTGTGCTGCTCGCAATCGGTTGATACACAAGTACCAACATAACATACACACGGTCATAGGCTGGGGTTCTTCTTTAGTTTAAAAGTTTAACCAAGCCACCTCCTCCCGCCACTTGCTCATCCTGAAGCCGCGTCCCGCCGAAGGGACAGGCGGGTGATCTGCCTTTATCCGCCCCTAATCCGCACGGCTCAGGCCGAGGCCGGAGAGCGGAGGGGCTTTCCGGGGTCTCCCCCTTTCCCAGCCGTTCCCAGTTTTGGCTCCTTTCCCCCTCAGCTGGGCTAAGTTTCTGTACTCTACTCCTCCAGCTGTGGGTACACTACAAGCCAGAGTACCAATTGCA
>JAAGNO010028031.1:0-18039 GCA_033439905.1 Ceryle rudis | reverse complement strand
GTACCCGCGTCGGTCCCCTGTGCAAGCCCCACCTGGCTGCAAAAAGCGTTTGTGAGCCGTTTGCAGGCTCGGCAGGGAGGCCGAGGCGGGCAGAGGCTGCGCTGCGGGACGGGGGCTGCCCGGTGCAGGAGCTGCCGGCTGTGACACCCTCACGGCGCCGGTGAATGAGAAAACACATCCCGTGGGTTATGTTTGTCTGGAACATCTTCTCAAGCCGATACTGTACGGTCAAGAAGTAATTTTTTTTTCCTTTTTTTTAAATGGACTACATACGTTGACAGGAATATTGCAGTATCTGAGTAGGGCTTAACTCGGAGATAACTATCAGCTGTAAGAAAAAGAAGTGGAAACTGGGGCGTCCTGTATCCCTCAGGACAATGGATAATACAGGAGCTGATTTCTCTTTTTTTAAGCCTATTTATGGGCTTGTTTTTATTGTTTAATTCAAAACTTTTCTTGCCCTCTCTGACAGCTGGGGAAACTGATGGTCTTGAGTCGTAACAGAAACCAGACTTGTGTTCTGCTGCGTGCAACTGAGGAGTGTGGATGTGATGGATGCATTTTTAGAAATTAGTCTGGGTAGTGATATTTCGTTTTGGAGTTATGTAAGAAACTGATGGAAATGAAAAATAATTCCTCGAACGTGGCACATCTTTAAATGTGTTCACAACCTGGGCTGTCCCCTCTGTTCTTAATGTCAACAATCTTTTATTGAAGTCAATATTGCTGGCCTCTTCTTCAAGTACTTTATAAAGTATTAATAAAAAGTTTGGGCATCGGTGAAGTTAGTAACAGATTAACATCTAAGCACATTGAATACTATAGAGTAACATCTCAAACTGTGTTTAGAAGGTTCTCTTCTAAACTTTTCCTTTGCACTCATCTGAAATATGAACTTATTTGGCTAATCGGAATGCTTGAATCCCATTACTTTTTGGTCTTTTTGTCTTCCTCACGATCATCATTGGTTTGCATTCGGTCTTTTATGGCTGAAGAAATAATCTTGCTAAGTGAGTGCTCAGGTAATTTATCCCAACTGCAGTTTGGTGTGGTGGGTCTTCACTTCTAAGAGTGAACAGTAGTAATACTAATGTCTAAGAAAAATGCTGTTTTGTCGTGAAAATTCCATTTCTTTCAAGGACTGGACAGCAGGATGAAAGCAGGGGAAAATACTAGCTACAGAAGGAGATAAGATTTCCAGAAGAGTTCACTCATGAGAGGCTTTTGGTACCCTTCTGGACACAGAAGGAAATGAGTCAGGATGTGTTGCTTATATAATGTTGTTGGCAAGTGAGAGAGGAAGAATTTTTCAGCCTGTAACTCCGTAATTCCAAAGGGACAGAAGTTCCACTATTTAATCAACAGCCTAACAACCTATCTGCAAACTTAAGAGCTTGCCCAAACTTTTCTTTGGGTTCTGTAGAACATCTGCAATATTATGAGGAAGGTCTTAAATTCTAGTGTAATGTGCAAGTGCTTTTCACAGAAGGTAAACCTCCTTGGATTCCAGGTTGGTAGTGCAGACTGATCTGATCCTCCTGTATTCCTGCTTGCATGTTTTCCAACTGACGTGGACTTCTTTTCATTTCAGAAAAGGCAAATCCTGAAGTGGTTGTGAGCAGCTGCCATGCTCACGATGACGAAAATCTTTGCAGCTATGAACAGCACCTGGCAGTATCACCGGAGGGGCTTTTGGAGGACCAGCTGAGAAGGAAGTTAAAATTCTTCTTCATGAACCCATGTGAGAAATTCTGGGCCCGAGGCAGGAAGCCTTGGAAACTTGGGATTCAGCTACTCAAAATAGCAATGGTTACTGTTCAGGTGAGTCGATAGGGAAGCAGGGACTCTTCTTAGCCCATGGCAATTCAAATAAGGAGTGCAGGTGACAAATTATACTCTTGGTGTGGTGCAGGGACAGGGAGAGGATAGACTGCAAAACTATTTTAGTTGCCTATATGTAGTTTAGATCTTAGATGGCATAATTTTCTCCTAAAGCCATTGACTGAATGATAGCTTTCCAAAGAGCAGAGATGAAAAGAACTATGTTTAAGGGCTCTACTTTACTTTTTACTCTACTTTTTTTTTCTTTCCTTCCCCCCCCTCCCGAAGGATGACGTCCTTACACATCTGTTCCCTCCAGTACCTTTTCAAGTGTGAGTGTGTTTGAGGGAGGGAAGAGTTGCTTGTATTTCAATATCACAGTGATAAGAACTGAAACTGGTAGCTTTTTTATGATGTTTGTCTATACCTTGCATATGGCACACAAACTCTTGTACTGAAAAAAAGCAGAAATTTTGCCTCATTTTTCCTCTCGCCCAGCCTTCCACCAGAGATTTCATGTAACACTGCCTCAGATGTAACTGTTTGTCTCAAAGTTCTGCAGTTAAGGAGGAAAAAGGTCTTTCATAAAATCTTTCCAACACCTCAGATGATAATCCTTCAGAGTTGCCCACACGTGATTTACATTTATGGTGGTGTCAGCGCTATGGCACTACCAGTATGGAGAAGAATATATTCTACTGTTGCATGAATGATGGGATAAACTGCAGGAATAATAATAATTATATGTTTGGATCCCTTCCTTACTGCTTTAGTTTGCAGTGTATCATCACCTCCTAATTGTCATCTGTCCCATTTTACAATGAAAAGTAAAATTTGATGGTGGAAGAATCTAACTAAGAAAGAAACTAATGTTGATTTGGCCTGTTCAGAGAAAATCTGCCAGTAGCTAATTTAATCTTAGCAGTGGTGATGTGCTGGTGTATTCCTGTGTGTCTAGCACACAGAACTGGCCCACAGAGCATTTTAGTATCTCTGTAATGAGTTGCCCTTATCAAAACCTACATATCCAGTTTGCGTGGTGGCCATAAAACTAATCTGTAGACTACTTGATTCGGACTTATCTCTGATGAGCTTCTTCACAATACTCCTGAGACTAGATTTACAACAATAGTCACTAAAGAGAATTGCTCCCACAAACAACATATCACAATCTCCTAGAAACCTTTCCCAGTCTGGGTAGTAGCTAACTGGATGTTACGCTAATTTTTCATGAACAGTTGGAAGATATTTTTTTTAATGGGTTCCGATGTTATCCAGTTGAAAGCACAGTTTTGATCAGTTATTCTCAAACCGCCTTTCACCCAAACCTAAGGGAGGGATGTTTGTTTTTCTGGGTTGTCCTCAATTTGCTTTTTCTGCACTGGAGTAAGGATTTCAAAGTGGAATCTGGTTAAGTCCTGTCCTGCCTTGTTGGCTGAGGTACACTGATATTCCCCAAGGCAAGTCACATTAGTGTCAGGCTGAACTAACAAAGCACGCGTAACAGTATACGTGTAGCTTGAATTTGAGATGGTATCCTTTTCTTTGTAAGAATGTGGGTCCTTGGCCAAGATGCTGGTAAACATGTTAAATGAAATTCTTGAAACCCATTGTTCAATCCTAGAGTCAAATTTTCTTTTGCCCAGCTGTGAAACAGAGTTGCCCTGTCTACCAGCGCGCTGAAAGAGTGGCTGCTTGCAGGACAGGATTCACCTGTTAATCCAGAAGCCAATTTTTTGTCTTTGAACAGGAAATATAAATATTTTTTTCAGCTGGTGTTTTTTGGACTGAGCAATCAAATGGTGGTTGCCTTCAAAGAAGAGAACACTGTTGCGTTCAAACATCTCTTCTTGAAAGGGTACATGGACAGAATGGATGATACCTATGCTGTATACACACAAACAGATGTCTATGACCAGATATTCTTTGCAATAAACCAGGTAAGGATCATCGCATGCAATGTATACAATACATATGCTTGTTACCTAGGTACTTTTTTCTTCTTCCACCTTCCCCGATGGTGTCTGAAGTTGAACTTCTGTGCCAGTTACTTAAGTCCAGAACGTTGACCCGTTCGGGTTTTCTGTCATTGCCAGAGCATTGTACTTGTGGCAACAGCTTTAAAGCTGATCAATATACTGATTCTGCACTAAACGCAGGCCTTGGATTTGAGCCGGGGTGCTTTGCAAATAACAAATTAGGTTTTCTAGTAAGGATTGTAAAGAGAGGAAAAAAAAAAAGACAAAAAGGTATTTAGATAAAAATCCTGTAATTGTTTTTGTCACCTTAAAATACCTTATTTGAGGGCTCAGCTGTAGCGTGGTGTAGCTTTCCAAGTTCTTTAGGTGACCTTTTAAATAAAAGAGATGGGTTATGGCCCAGATCCAAATACTTCTGATTCGGTTTTGGTTGGTTGGTTTTTTTTTTTTCAGAGACTAACAATTGGTGCCACCTAAGTTGATCTGTCTGTTTGTTCTGACTTGTAGTACTTACAGCTGCCCAACATTTCTGTTGGAAACCATGCTTATGAGAAGAGGGGAGCAGAAGAGACAGCTCTGGCCGTGTGTCAGCAGTTCTACAAGCGAGGAACCATCTGTCCTGGAAATGACACCTTTGATATAGACCCAGAGATTGTGACTGGTAACGAGCTCAATCTATTCTATTAGTTCTTCGGGAGGAGGGACCCTACATTTATGACAAATTCTTTTAAACATCCCATACCGTATAGTCCTATCAAATGATCTCTATTGAACTTACTACCAGTGGCAAGAAAACTATTGTGTAACTAACCTCTAGCCCTTGTGTAACTAACCTCTAGGCCTCACCTCTAAGGTAACGGTCCTTTATGTCTAACTGCCACAAAACAAGCGATGAGCTGTTAGCGCTGATGACCATCTAATACAAGTATTTTGGGCTAATTTTAGGAGTCTTCTCTATGAAATCATGATGAATAAATTGTCTGGTTCAGAGAAGCCAATAATTTGTTGGCTAACTTCCCCAAATGACTCCTCACTTAATAAGCGTGCTATCTCGCCTGATGTAGTCAACAGTTCTTTCCAGCCTTGGGAGTGGGAAAGGCAGATTACAGTTAAAGGGCAGGGTAACCCATGAGATATTGTTGTGAGTACTTATCTGTTGCAGACTGCTTGTACATTGAGCCAATGATGCCGTTAGACAACGCAACAGTGGGAAAGCACAATTTGAATTTCAGTCTGGATTTCCACAGGTGAGGAGTCTGCACCTCCTGTACTGGGGTATGTGTGCATTTTCCCTGTGAAAAGCTAAACCAGTTATTATTAATCTATTGCAGACTGGTGGCGGTGCAGCTTATGTTCAATCTGAAGGCGATCAACCTCCAGACGGTTCGTCACCACGAGCTCCCTGACTGTTACGATTTCACTCTGACGGTACGTGGAATGCTGCCGTGTGGTTTTCTTTTTTTTTCTGAAGAGTGTTGGGCATCACTGACTGGGCCCCAATGGTGTCTGGATTACTCTGTCAGGTCTTACCATACCCTGTGAGTAAATGTCAGTTGTGACTATGGGAGGTGAAGCTTTAAGTGGTTGTGATGTGGTCTAGACTCACTTGCTTGGCTTACAGCCTTTTGTACTCTAATCCATCTGTAGCAGAATGAAAGTATAAACCTCTTCTCTTTAGAGAGATGCTCCTAGGAAAGGTTGCTTTCATTTCATAGAGGATTAAGGCTGTAATTTAAAAGGATTTCACCTAGCATCTAGTTGATCAAATACATGGTTCACCAGATTTGTCTTCCACTTTGTCACTATTATTTGGATAAACTGAAATTACCCTAAACTTAAACAAGTTCCATAACTTCTTCCCTACAGTTATTCTGAATCATTATGCAGGCTTAACAGTACAGTGTGCTACATATGGAATGGTTTAACTTTGAAAAGACATGCACTTTTAACTTCATTTCATTTTTTGTTAATACAGATAGTGTTTGATAACAAAGCACATAGTGGAAGAATTAAAATAAGTCTCGACAACGACATAGCAATCAGGGAATGTAAAGACTGGCACGTCTCTGGATCAAGTAAGTGACATAAATGTGTTCAAATGTTCATGCTAAACTTTTGCTACACTAGTGCAATGTTTGTTAACCTTTTTCTCATGAAAAGATGAGGCACCGTTGACATACATTCCCTAGTGGGTGCGCTCCAAATCCTGATTTTTCTGAGGAATTGTTGTTCTTCAACCTCTGATCTGAAATCCTTGAAACCTTGATGGGGCTCTGAGCAACCTGCCCTGGGTAGAGATGTCCCTGCTTGTGCAGGGAGATTGGACCAGATGACCTCTAGAGGTCCCTTCCAGCCTAAACCATTCTGTGATTCTGTGAACCCAGCCCCATCATTACTTTCCTCAGCAGTTCCTTCAAAAGTTGCACTCTTCAAAATAAAATTATTCCACACCTCACTGTGCATCCTTTTAGCTTTGGCTACTGAACTTAACGCTGCTCATTGGTTAAGATAGGGCTGTGAACTGTTATTCTAGCACCAGGCAACAGAAGGACACATGATAGTGGTGGAAAGTTGAAACTGATTCACTCTTATTTCAGGAATCGGTACCAGGAAAGATAAGGAAGCGCTGTTGCTAAGGCTCGCTGGAGTGGAATGACTAGAAACACTTTGTACTGTTGCTTAAATGTTGTTTGGCATGTATTTGGGTGTAACAGAGATGAACAGTATGGTTAAATAATCTGTTTTAAATAGTAGCTAACAAAAGCACCCTTTGTTGGCAGCTATTTGGTCTGGTCAAAACATTGTCCGAGACCTTTTTTTGTTGGATTAGAGAAAATAATCTCTTTGAAAGTCAGAAGCTTTCCAGGACTCTAAATTCCACCTGATTTTTTTTGTTCCTTTTTTTTTTTCTGAAGTAAGCAATAGGATGAATCAGGTCCATTTTCCTACCTTATCACTTTTCCCTTTGCTTTGTCTACGGTAGGAAATGAAAAGCTGGTAGTAAATAAAGAAAAGTTGTTTGTTTAAAGATCCAGATTGGAATTAATTATGAGAAATTTAATGAAACGCATCGCAGCCTAAAAAAACCCACGCTACTTATGCAAATGTATATTCCACTAAAGGTCTTTATCAGCTTGTTTTGCTAGCTGCCATGTTATAAATGCACACCAGATGGCATGCTACCCCTAACAGGCAGTACAAGAAGGCTTTGAGACCAGCCTTCTGTAATAATCCACATTTGATATCTGTGTAGATCACCTCCATAGCAGTTTTCAACTCTCCCAGGTTGGAGAATTGCTGCCTCTTATATTGTTTTGAATTTATTCTCCCCCCCTCCCCCCCCCCCAAACAATCACTCTTAGCATTAAAAATCTAATCTTTTTACTCTCAGATCCTTTCATACAGCTGAAACTTATTAAACCAGATAACAGGTCTAGCATAGATTTGGTGCAAAATTTGACCTTAGCTGATCAAGAATGTGAATTTTAGTAACATAAGAGATGGAGAACTCATGTCTAATTCAATGTTGGTCTTAGCTGAGCAGCAGTGCAAATGATCTGTGCTGCTCTAGGACAGAAAACCTATCTGATAGTCAGATGCTGGTTTGGAAGAGAAGATCCTGGGATTTGGATTTGTAAATATTTTTTTTAACAAGCTCTGTCACTCCATTCCAGGGCTTGTAAAATGGACAACTCTTGCCTCTAATTCTGCAGGGCTGTAAGAAGCGCTCATGCTCTGGTATATTTTTGGTGAGATATCTACTTAACTAAATGAACCGAGTTAGTATCTGTAGTGCAGATGTGCTTGTATCTCTCATGGAAGTATGTCAGATAAACTTTTGTTTGGGGAAAAATGCTTTTTCTTAATTCAGTCATATAAACATATTTAACATCAAAAGTCCATTCTTACTTCAATACTCAAGACAGTCAACAAGATGAGGTGCATCTGATTATAAACTTGTAAATTTTTGCTCTTGCAGTACAGAAGAACACCCATTACATGATGATCTTCGATGCTTTTGTTATATTGACTTGTTTGGCCTCGTTGATGCTTTGCACACGATCGGTGGTTAAAGGAATTCAACTGCAAAGGGTGGGTATAACTTTTTACTTGGAAAGTCTTAAGTCTTGTGTAAGTCTGATAAACCTTTTTCTTTCCTCTTTTCTCCTAGGAATTTGTAAGCTTTTTCCTGTATTATTATAAGAAAGAAGTATCTTTCAGCGATCAAATGGAGTTTGTCAATGGATGGTACATCCTGATTATGGTTAGCGATGTCTTAACGATTGTTGGATCAACTCTAAAGATGGAGATACAAGCCAAGGTAAGATTCTTATACTGTCAAGTGGAAGCAAAACTGATTGTTTCTGTCCCAGATAGGTTTAAATCTCTCAGAGGACTATAGAATCATAGAATTATTATGGTTGGAAAGGACCTCTAGGACCATCAAGTCCAACCTTCATCCCACATCTCCCTAACCACTAGACCATAGCTTCAAGTGCTACATCTACTGGGTTTTTAAACCCCTCCAGGGATGGTGACTCCACCCCCTCCCTGGGCACCTGTTCCAGTGCCCAACCACTCAGTGAAGAATTTCTTTCTAATACCCAATCTAAACCTCCCCTGAAGCAACTTGAGGCCATTTCCTCTCGTCCTATCATTAGTAATTTGGGAGAAGAGACCAACACCAGCCTCCCTACAGCCTCCTTTTAGACTGGCTATACCCAATTCTGAGTGGCCCGAAGTTTTAAACCTCTTACCTTCCTCTCTGAAGTTGTAACTGAGATGTGTTGTTTCCCGTTGCGAGCTTTAAAAACTCCAAACATCACTAGATCATATAGTTCTAATTACCTTTTTTTAAAAAAATAGCATTTAACTTTCTGTTTTCCATTCAAGAAGTGTTTAACTAGCACAGAGAGTCTCTCCTTAAACATCACTTTGCTGTTTTCCCAGCTTTTGATTTCCAGCATGTATGTATCAGTCAGCCACAGTCAGGTTCTAGGCCTTTGATTTCTAAAATAAACTTGATATAGGAAAAAAAAATAATCTTTTAAAGATGTACTATGAGCAGCCAGAATTAGGGAAGAAAAATGATTACAATATGCTATCCCAAAGCACGCTAATATTCAGGCAGTGTTTGTTCTTCACTAAATCTGTGGCAGACTTTGAAGCGTGACATTGCAACACAAGAGACTTTGAACAAGAATGATGAAAGGTCTGAAATCCAGCTGGTGACAGCTTGACTATCATAAACCCCCGGTACAAATTGCCCTATCTTAACTTAGGAACTATAAACTCCATTCTTAGGAGTAGAAAGAAGCTCTGCGGAAGTTGTCCAAGATAAGAGATAACTCCATCCTGCTTTGGGAGAAGTGAAGACAAGAATAAGATCGGAGTAAGGTCTTGCATTTGGGATTCCAGTATCTTTTACAAATACATCTATTTATATATGTTTCCATTTTAAGAGGGCATTTTTACTAAAACTCTTCTCTACAAGTACGTCTCAGTGCAGTTTGCAAGCATCGTGGACCATAATAACATGTTCCATGTCACTGTGTGAAATAGCATATACTGATAGGAAATAGCTGAATAACAAGTGCACATTAAAGTAGCCTAAATTTGGTTTTTTATCAAGCTGTAAATGAATTATGCTACTATAAAAGATTAGCCAACGCTCAGAGGAATAAAACCAGAAAATAGAAGTTCTTCCTCGGGTAAGCCATTCATGATCCGTTTCAGAGTAGAGCTGCGGTTCAGGGAACTGGATATATGCTAACTTGGTGAGAACAGGCCCGTATAGGTGGAAAAAAAACCAGTGAAGTGCCAATAAAATATAAATGAAGTTCTGGTTAGAATTCATTAGAAGCTAATTAGTCTTCTCCTTGATAACTTTCTGCACCTCACAGTTCCCAGCTACCTCATAAGATCCTCCTTAGTATTGACCTGAGCTCTGCTGACAAGACATGCTGGTTTTTGAAGAACTGCTTTGTCTATGTACTGGGAGATCTTCCTCTGCTCTGTGGTTCTAAAGTCAGGCCTACACTGTCCCTTGGGGTGCAGTGGAGAGATTCCCAAGCTGTTCTGGGCAGTTTGTCCATGTAGATTCCAGCATCAGTTGCCGCAGGTCTGGAAGCAACATAAAAATGTTTGCAGTGCTGCTCTGCAGGTCTTGGTGAGGTGGGTACAGAGGGGGTGTCTCTGCACCTCTGATGCAGCTGCACTTTTGGCCTTGCAAATGAAGCTACTCTTGTCAGAATCTACTTTAGAAACAGAAATATGTAAAGGCATGTGAAATGAATTACGATTGAAAGGGCTTTTTGGTGGGACTTCTGCTCTCTAATGCGTGTTGCCCCAAACTAATTGTTTTCCTTGGCAATCTCTCCTATTAAAAATGTTTCTTAGTAGATCTTTGTAGTAATGAGAGTCACGATTTAGAACCTGACAGTCATTATAATACTTGATTTTCTTTTTTCTTTTTTTTTTTTCTTTTCTTTTCTTCCTTTTTTTTAGAGCCTGACAAGTTACGATGTCTGTAGCATACTCCTGGGAACATCCACTATGCTTGTGTGGCTTGGGGTCATTCGCTACCTAGGTTTCTTTCAGAAGTATAATGTAAGGATCTGCTGGGATCTTCGTGCTGTTGGTATTTATTCTGTTTGTTGCTATAAGTGGACTGGAAGGAATGCCCAGTTGAATTCTAACTCTTTGCATTGCTTTGTGCAGCTTCTCATCCTAACGCTGCGAGCAGCATTACCCAATGTCATGAGGTTCTGCTGTTGCGCTGCCATGATCTACCTGGGCTATTGTTTCTGTGGATGGATTGTACTGGGACCATACCATGTGAAGGTAATACACTTAAAAGGAAAAAAGACAACTTGGATAACACAATGGATCCCAAACAAACAGAGATTACTACTGTTGTCTCCTAAGTTTCCATGTCAAGGCTTCCCTTAATATAAAAATAGTGCATCTTCAACACGATGCTGCTCTGTTTGAGTAGTCTGACTTCCATGGCTCAATCAGACTTTCCTCAAGTTATGAAAGCTCTGAGTCAGAAGTGGAAGCTGCCATGACTCCAAATCACATGTTGGTGTTTTCAGAAATAATTTTCATCTTGCAAAACACTGGTGTCAGACTAAAGCTTTGGAGGCTTTATCTTTATCCCTTTAAAAAGTGAAATTGGCTTATTTGAATTGAATATGTGTGTGTGTGTGTGTGTGTACAGGAGGTGACAAACCTTGCTCATTCCTCAAATGTTTTACCGTTTTCACCTTGTCCTACCCCGGGTGTACAAAGAGAATCTGAGGCAGCCGGTCATCAGCTGTGTACGTACAGTCTTTGGATCCAGATAAAGTGGCAACAGATGTCCTTGTCTTCTTCCCTCCTCTCCAGTTTCGCTCTCTGAACATGGTTTCCGAATGCCTCTTTTCACTGATCAATGGAGATGACATGTTTGCCACCTTTGCAAAAATGCAGCAGAAAAGTTACTTGGTTTGGTTATTCAGTAGGATCTACCTCTACTCCTTCATCAGCCTGTTCATCTATATGGTGCTGAGTCTCTTCATTGCACTCATTACAGATACGTATGAAACTGTCAAGGTAAGCACGGACTCTTACTCTTCATTTGGGATAAAAATGCAAGATTGGTGCTATCAAGACTCTAATCTCCCTCAATATATTGATTTACAGCGCATACCAATTTAAAGAACAAATATAATGGCTGCTTTTGAGGCTGTAGAGTGGTGATGAGAGGTTTTTAATCCCTCCCCACTTCAGTTTATTTACAAGCCTATCTGATTTCCTGCTCCAATGGAAGCTAAATATCTAGTAAAAAGCAGTAATTTCATATTCACCTCTGTGAATCTTCTCATTTCGGACTCGAGCAATGTCTGAAAAGTGCTCTGGGGATGACTTGTGTTATTGTATGGATGATTTGTGTTGTTATATGTTTTAGCCTTGTCAAAGGTTTAACTACCTATCAATTTTTAGCACTACCAGCAAGATGGTTTTCCAGAGACAGAACTTCAGAGATTTATATCACAGTGCAAAGACTTACCAAACTCTGGCAGGTACAGGTTAGAGGAGGAGAGTTCTGCATCTCTCTTCTGTTGTTGTAACGGTATGTACCCACATTAAAATTATATGTGAAGGTAACTGCAAAAGCAACACCCCACAGAATGTCCCTGGTATAATGTTTGTAAAGAGTACTTCATTTTTTGGGGGGATGGAGGAGGGGGAAAACCCCACAAAAATCCCAAACCATTTCTGATGCTCTACAGTGGAGCACTTGAGTGAAATCTCTGCAGCCAACAAACTCCTTAGGAGAGGTGAGGGAACATTTTAAATTAAGAATCGCTTAACATATGAAAAATAGTACAAAGAGTTAGATAATATATACAGTAACTTGGGAACCCCCTCTGTGTAATGTGCAAGCATTAATATTTCCTCTACTCAGTGCAATAGGCAGGACTTAAAGAACTAATTCGGTGTCTTCTTACCCACTTTTTAATGACACCTTGTGCAGGAAGGTGTCCTAATGGTAGCAGACCTGAAACTTAGGGAGAAAACCAACTTGCCAAGGCTTTAGACAACATGCAGTTTAAGATACTATCACAGCACTTGCAGAAGCATTGCCCAACTTCCACTATGGAGAGCTTAATGCTTCAGTTACTTGAAGTTTTGTTACCTCAGGAATACCGATTGCAGGACACGTGATTTATGTTTAACCTGGTTGGCAGTAGCTCTGAGTCTTGCTCGCTGAAGGGTCCCTTGGTGGGGGAGCCTTAAAATATTTGCAGCTTGATTAAAAAGATCAAAGGCATTTGCAGCTCCTTAGTATTGGGCTTTCCTGGTGTGCTATATTGTCCTATGCTAGATAGAATATATTTATGAGGGGGAGGAGATGGGGACATATTTTAAAGCAGGACAACAACAGAGCCTGCAGTGAGCCAGTCCAGAGAGGAGAGCTGCTCTCCTGACCGAGCGCCTTACTGGGGATGAAAGTGTGGGATGAAGCAGAGCTGGGTGTTTTGCTCCTGGGTAAAGGGCACAGACATGTTAATGTTTCCTTTTCTGCACACAACTCTCAGTTTAAGCAAGCAAGAAACCTGACATGAGGCGGGACAGGGTGGGGATGTAATACTTTTCCCACTGATTGTGACGGGATCAGGACTTGAGAAGAGCATTGGAAAAGGAAAACTTAGTTACTCTCAAGCAACTTATTCTTAAGGACTGTTGTGCAGCCACCAGCACCCTGGACTTGACCAGAGCTGTAGGCATTTTAAACGCCTCCTTTCAGAGCCTTGTTTCCTAAATGGATTACTTGCCCTTTAATCATTTTATCCCAGTGCCAAATGCCTTGATTCGCATACATGCTTTGTACCACGCATGTTAGTGTTACAAACTGGTTTTTGGTTGGTTGTTTTTTTTCATCTGGAAGTAGTGCATTTCTTTCTCTAGAAGCTAAACCAGGGGCTGACTTTGCAGTTGCCTGTAAACACTGAACATTGCTCCATTAGCTCTGTACTGCGGCCTTCTGGTTTTCTTTGAAACAAATGATTTGTAAGAATAACTATCTCGAGCGGGAGGTTGCATTATCAGTTCTGTGGCTTTCACTCCTTAAATAATCATATGGTCCTACAAGACGTATCTCTTAATTCTTTCACATGTTTGAAATGTTTTATGGCGGTTCTTAGCAGTTTCTTTGCAGTGTGTGTCAAGTTAGTATCTAAATAGTTCAGATATAGTTTCATTGTACAAGGAGCCTTAAAAATCTTCTTTCGATGCATGCACCTGACAGCTTTCTCTCCCCCTCTCCTTTACAGGTTGTAGTGAACATATTTAATGGACCGTGGGTGTGTATCATGGAGGCTTTAAAGCAGCACACGTCGCCAGAACTGGACAGTGGAGCTGGTGGAAAACCTTATACCTAAAGCCTGAATTTGTTTTTCCTGAAAAACAGTGTAAGCCTGTGGCAGAAGCTTAGGAGAAACTTAGTCTTTCTGATTAGGCACTCTCACTGCTAGTTCAGGGGTTTGGTGGGGTTTTTTATTAGTTTTGTTCTATTTTTCTTTTCCTCAGTTAAATTATGTTAGAATGCAAAGAGCATTAAAAAGCTTTCTGTGTTCAGAGACTTGGCTAAGTTAGGCAAGTAGACTAGAAATGCAGTAAATTTCAACTATAATTAAAAGTAGTGCTGGACAATTGCAGTTTTGAACACCAGCCTTGCCCTCAGTACTGCAGGCAGTATCTAGCTATGGCTGACCCACCACTGAATGAATGAACGCTCACTCCAGAGCCCTCAGCATTTATTGTTTAGCTGCACTCAAAGTAAAAATAAACTAAAGCTATGATATTTGGCATAATTTCTTTCTGGAGCTGTTACAGTGAATAGATGCACAAGCCATTCAAATATGTCTGAGAGCATAAACTAAATATTTCTATAAACCTAAGTACTACTTGATGTAAGCAGCAGTCTCTGCTCAGAGAGGCTGGGGATATGCCAGACCAGAACTGAAGTTTGAGGGGTGAGTTTAGTGGAGAAATGTATATGTTCTCTTATCCAGTGCTGGGTAGAATCACTGAACAGTCTTCAACTTTGCAGTGTGCTGACCTTATGTTTTTAAAGGAAAACTCAGACAAAAGCACTTTCAGAATATCTTTTTTTTTTAATTTGAAATCTTCCTCTGGTACACACGTCTATAAATCTGAAGTCTAAACTAAGTTAAATACACAGAGGGCATGTCTGTGAGAGTCATAACTCTCCACGCTTTAGAAACTGGATGTTGTCTCCCAACTTAACCTGGTACTGTCAGTGGCTGTCTAAAACATTAGACTTATAAAAGTTCCATTTTGACAATTCAGTTTATAAACTTTATTGGTTGTGATAGCATTTAATGGATGCCTTATTTTCTATAGTCTATTCACTCTGGGAGCAGAATAGAAAACCAAAGGGAAGTATATTTATAGATAACTTGCATTTGTGAGCACCGTTCCTGTAGCTGTGTGTTACAATAGATGATGCTGTGCACAAAGGTGGAGGATGCTACGCCTGTTCTGTCTGAAGGTTTACACATTGTATATGTGCTACAATAAACAGTTCCAGCTGCAGTAAGTGTTGGGTGTCTCGGTATTCATCTTGAGATTATATATTTTCCCAGGTTAATAGAAGAGGGTTTGGGGTTTTTTGTTTTCGTAGCAATATGTAATTTCCAGCATGAGACAGAGTGGGGAGTGTGTGAACTTGCATTTCCTGTAGTGAAGATAGTTCCTGGGGACCCTGCTGAGGTCCTGTTCCCAGCTGATCCTATTTAACAGCATGTCAGTTTGCCATAGAAACAAATAAGCAAGTATTAAACCTTACGCTACGTGAAGCTCCACTTCAGCAAAGTCAAACCACGTGAAAGGTGCAGGCAGAACAGAGTATGCACAGTAGCTGAAAGTTTTTGGTGTTGAGGCCCTTGTCTTTCAACAATCACCTAAGATTGAAGACTTCTGAAGCTTTTCGAGGAGATTCAAGGCAATCTTGCCTCGAAAAGCAACTCTTAAGTGACTGCATTTTCTGTTGACACATTAAACTCCTTACGGACCTTCAACAACACGCCATGTATCATGTTCACTCTCGTGTAAAAAAGTTTGTTCAAGGAATCCTGTTCAAGGAACTTTAAGATCACTGAAATGCAGACAGCTGACTTCTTAGCAAGGCTTTTTCATACAGAGGTAAGAGAAAGCGAAGACTGATAGACTTGCTCGAAATGCAGGTGCATTTTGTAAACAGCTATGGGATACTTTGTTTGCCAATACAGTTATAAGGCAAGGAGTAGTCCGATTTCATTTAGACATGGGGCAGAGCATTTGCTGGTCACCGCTGAAATTTGTTGCCCGTTTCAGAAGTTAACACTGACCGAGCAAATGCTCTGTCCCATTCACTTCCGAAATGGGCAACAATTAACAAAGTTTCGCACTCTGAAATAATCCAATTGTTAGAGTCTTAGAGAAGCAGGGAGAAATCATGCTACTAGAAGCCTGCAGGATGAGCATAAGGTGTGGAAAGCTATCAGGGGTGACCCCAAAGCGGAAAAAGATACCGTATGTGGATTCTTTCTGTTCCTAATAGGAGAAATCCTCCATTGAAGATTGGTTGCTGTTGCCTGAAGGGCAAACTTCACTGTGAAGTTTGTTTTGCAGTGAAATCCCTGTTAGAGTCTTTAAGTAATGACCTGTGATCGTGCTACAGAGAAAAAGTCCATGGGCCGAGACGCAGAAATTAGGTGGAAAACCACACTCTGTTACTTCTGCTGGACTAAACAGCTTTTAATTTAGCATTGCTGGCAGTTGTGGGGGTTGGGGAGGAAAGAGTTACTGAAAGGCAACTTGCTTCCAAACAGCAAGGGGCACACTGTGAAGCCAGAGGCTATCTAACAGTAGGAGAAGGATGTGCAAAGCAAAGGATAGGATGGGGTGGGAGGAAAAGAAGGGACAACTGCTTCTGAAGTTAGAAGAGCAGCAGTTGTGTACTTCTGGACATGGTTTCTGGCCTGCACGGTTGATAATGTGGAGGAAAGAAGAACAGTACCCTGAAAAGTTACTGGCTTACCCCTGCTCAAAATGTCCAGGCCAGACAGGAAAAATAAATGCTGCTTGTGTTACATATCTATCTCTGTTTTGTTTCTTAAGAAAACCAGACACTTAATCGTGTATTGTTTGCCTTGGTAGTGCTGCTGGCAATCTTAAGTGCTTGCTGTCCAGATTTCTAACCTGCTCCCTCCTTGGTGTTCAGGACCTTCCTCTGCCTGAGTATTTTGCTCACCTGAGAAAGAAACTCCTCAAACCTAGCAGCTCTGCCAGGAGATATGTGGCTGCTGCTATTGCATGTGTAGTGGAGCTTTTTAATCTTATTTCATGCCACTATGTGATGTGCTGGTTACGGCCGTGCAGAGCCAAGAAGTGTGACAATGATCTTTATATTCTAAAAAAACCCAACCCTTGTGACTTTAACGGTATCAGTAATCTCAACATTAGCAATGCTAGTAACACACGTCAAGCTGCATCCTGGAGACATCAGTATCTTTCTGCTGATACAATCAAGCAGGCACAGATAGAACTGCAAAATGCAGGTGGGGAAAGCAAAGAAGCAGGTAAAGCATCAGATAAACTCATTATGCTTAAAAATGCCATCCTAAGGAAAGCAAGGCTTTCAGTGCTGGCCAAGAAGGTGTGGAGGGGTAAGGGAGTTCGTTTGTTGTGGTTCTCACTGGGCTCTCGAAAGAGTTGCTTGAAAAATACCAATAGTCAGTATTTCCTCACGAAAAGAAGTTACAGGGTGTTAAACTTGGGTAACAGCTGTTTTCATACCAAGGCTCATTTCGATGCCAATGTTTTGCATATGCCCAAGTAGCGAGAACTTGTTTTCAGCAGAGCTCAGACCTCTTAACAGGGTGAAGTTACGGAGAGGAAGAGACAGTTGGGAGCCATACTTGTTGCTAAGTACCACTTTCTGTGCTGGGTAGAAGCATATTCTTAAGTCAACAGTGTGCATGGGAAAGAGAAATCAAATCCAGATATGCTCATACCTTCCCAATTAAAAAAAAAAAAAAGGAAATAAATGTGTAAAGGCATGAATTCTCTTTGGCAGATGGGGGAAAAAACAGATGCTGCTGAAAAAGGCCGAACCTGGGATTGCAACTGTTGGGGGGCACCTTCTCTGCCTGAGGCCGTTGCTGCTAATAACAGATGCTTCAGAGGAAGCTTTAAGAAAACTTTCATGCGTGAGCTGACTTCATGCTCTTGCGGCTAGTTTTGAGTCACTGCACATAGATATTGGTCTAGGCTTTTGTTCCTTCTTCTCCCTTTAACAGTGTGACCGTAACCCAACACAGCATCATCTGAGAGGATTACGCAAGAGTCCTTCACTGCCTGTCCCAACTCTGAGGGCAGGTAGAGAGCTCACGGTTGCTGCAAGGAAGCCCCTTAGAATTCTGCATTCTGTTGCGAACACCCTAGTTTGGAGTAACCCTATTAAACCACATCCTCTGAGGAACCAAGGACCTTTTCAGCTGCTCATCGAGCCCTCTCTGCAGTAGCTAATCTAACATGACAGTCTTCCCTGCGGGTGTCTCCTTGCCTACAACAGCAGCCCCTGGGCCTGGCTTCACTTAGCAAGAGCCTGAGCACCGGTGACCGGTGCAGAGGAAGAGACAGCGGTGGAGGAGCGGAGGCAGCTCCACCTGCCGCCGGCCCGGCC
>JAAGNO010028030.1:12847-84555 GCA_033439905.1 Ceryle rudis | reverse complement strand
ACCAGTGCATGGTCACTGCTGCCCAGGCTGCCTCCAATCTTGAGGTCCTTGACCAGCTCACCTGCACTGGTGACCAGCAGATCCAGTATTGCGTTCCCTCAGGTAGAGCTGTCTATTTCTTGTCCCAGGAAGTTATCATCAAGGCACTCCAGGAGCCCCCGAGACACGGCTCCTACTGCTGACCATGTTACTTTTCCAGCAAATGCTGGGGTGATTGAGGCCCCCCAGCAGGACGAGAGCCTGTGGGTGCGATACCTCCTGTAGCTGGAGTAGGAATGCTTTGTCAATAGCCTCCCCTTGAGCAGGAGGCCTATAGTAGACTCTGACCACAAGGTTCCCCTTGTTGCCTTGGTCTCTAATTCCTACCCCTTGGCTTTCGACTTGCTCGTGGCTATTTCTTTAGGGAAATCTCCTCACATTCAATCCATTTCTTAACATAGAGGGCAACACCTCCACCCCTCCTGTCCCTTCTGAATAGCTTATAGACATCGATAGCCACACTCCAGTCATAGGATTCGTCCCACCAGGTTTCAGTAATGGCCACTATGTTGTAGCCTTCCAGCAGCACAGTAGCTTCCAACTCTTCCTGTTCGTTGCCCATGCTGCATGTGTTCCTGTAGAGGCCCTTCAGCTGGGCAGCTGGCTGTGTCCCCTTTCCAAAGAAACACCCATTAATTCCCTTGAGGTGTTTCCCTGATGTTTCCCTGTTGGCTGTTACTACCACAGGAGCCCCTGGCTCATCTCCATGAGATTTTGGCTATGCTGCTGTGTCCCCAGCGTGCTGCAGGGTAACGGGCTGACGATCCTTACTAGCCCCCCATTCCTCCAACCCTGGTGTGTTGTCCCTCATCTTGCAACATGAAGGCCTGATGGTATCATTATCCCTCTCCTCCTTTGTATCTACTTGATCATTCCCAGGTTCTACTGTGAGTCCAAGCTCACTGATAGCTCTTGCATCTTCCCCATCACATGGCTCATCGTCTCCTACTTCCCCTGAAATAGCACTGAAGCTGGCACACTGCCCCACAAAGAACAGATGATCTTTCAAGGTCCCTTCCAACATGGGCTATTCTGTGAAATCACCAGGACAGATTTTGCCATCTGTTTTAGAGCAGATCTTGTAATAAAGACAGCGATTCTTCTGGCATTATTTTATTGTTTGAAATTTTGAAAAATGTCAAACCCCGAAAGAAATGTTTTGATCACTGAAATATATAAGGTAGCTTCACAAGCAGCTATTAGGAAACAAAATTAACCATTTAAATTAAGACAGGTAATAGATTTTTTTTTTTCAGGTTCACTTCCCTCCTCTTGAAAGAAACTGATTTTCATTAAAGAAATTTATCAAAAATGTATTTTGCAGAATATTTTGATCATCTCTACTTTAGCCTCACTATGGACCTCCTACAAGACAAAGAGAAAAAGGGGGACAGTCGGAACCCTGCGGGATAAAAATAATGCACGTGTGGCTCTGTTGCCCTTTCACAAGCTGTAGCAAGCAATACACCAAAGATGGCACAGAGGAAAAGAGAGGACATCGCTCTTGGGTTGAACCACAATCAGCAGACCACCCAAAGTGAGCAGCTGCAAGCTGATAAGTTACACAAGGCAGTCTTGCACCCCTCCTTGAGCAAGATGGTCCAAAACCTGGAGGCATAAAGGTAGTAAAGCTATCATTTACTGTTTTACTTACTGGTTGGTGCTTTCCCTGTCACTCCTCCTGAAGACGTAACACTGATTCAGATCAACATTTCATCACTAATATTTTCCCCCAGATTTTCACCCCTGTTCATCTTAGCTGGAATTATATGACCAAATCACAGCAAAAGATGGGATATATAGCATGAGGAATGTTTGTTCCATGAGACAGCAAAGCCAAAGAACCCAGTAAGAAAACTTGATGCAGGATTTATTGCAAGGTTTCTTCCCCTTAACACTTTATCTTCCTCATTCCTTTTATTTTAAATAGACATGGATTGTTGCTCTGAATTGTTCTGGTAAAGCACTGCCTGCTAGAAGGGCTGTGATCACAACCTCTCTGGGCATTGGCATTTGTCACAATGACTGTAATTCACAGCAATACATAAACTTTTTCAAAATGCTGTGAATACAACTTCAGGGGGTTAATAAAGCTGCTTTCCAGTCCTCTACCTCCTTTCATTGATAATTTATTCAAGTTGTAATTGCTTGTAATGTGTACCCTGTATCACATTACTACTTATGCTACATGTACTCCCTGGGGCCATCCGTCACCCCTGACTATCAGTGAAGTCCTTGTTCCTGCCTGATGATGGCAGAGTACCAGTAACATATGGGGTTTTGTGCCAAGCCTGAACTGGCACCAATTGACTCTACCCTGTGTATATCATTTGGAATTTCTCTTATCCAACTTAGTCCACTGCATATAAAGTAGCTCTTCAGCAGGCACTTCCAACAGACCTACAAAAGTTTCACATGGAAAACAGCATTGTTGCCAGTTCCGCCCCCCATAAAACTCAGAGGCTGTTTCCTCTCATTTAAACAACAGGTCCATCAGCTTTACTCTGTGTTTCACAGATGTAAATAACAGCAGACTTCTTCCCTGGCCTGGGAGCACAAAGAGCAACACACTGTTGAAGAAGGTAGTAGTGTTCTTTTCAATCAGTAGGAAAAAGCACTAAGCAAAACTACTCCTTTATAGTGTTTGTAAGGTACCTAAAATTGCAAGGATAATATCACAGAGGCAGACAAAGCTGGGTAAGCTTCCCTGATCCACACTCCTACGTAATACACTTTAACGCTCATTTGTAGCATGTATTTTTATATTTGTTATTAATTTTATAGCATCCAAAGTTACAGTAAGTTGGTTCCTGAGGTACGTATAACCGTACATACTCTGAAGACTTCCCAAAAGCATTTCAAAAGAGATAGACTACATTAACATTAAGAAGCAGCTGTGTCCTGGGGTAAGGAAAATCCAAGCCTGACTCAGACACATGACAGAAGTCCGTGTGCAGTGTAAAGACACAGTAAATAAAAGGGTGGGCTTTTTGGACATGGCCTCTTTCAGCTTTAAGGTTGAGTCCCACATTTACCTCTTGCAGAGACTGTGATCTGACCTGCAGCTTCCAGGCTTGGATGTCACAACAGTATTTTGATACATCTTAATTGCAATGTTCCATCTCCTGAATTTCTAGTGCTGGCTTTTCTTTAGGAAAAGGATGACAAGCAATGATAAAAAATGCTGTAATTTAAAACTAGCAAGATGCTTCAAAAAACCTCAATGTTTTGAAGCACCAAGGTGCTACACCAAGAAAACACTTTACTAACTATTCTTTTTATGTACAGATCTTCATAGCTGTGCATAGTGATTTTCTGGAAGCAAATGAATCCTCAAAGCACCCCAGAGTGATTGCATTTGTTCCATCTTATTGGCAAAAAAGAAAAAAAAAAACCAAAACCAAGGGGGGGATGGTTGTGAGACATGCCCAAAGCTATATAAAAAGTAGAAGTGACAGATCTGATATTATGATGACTTTGGAATGTCTGCCTCTAACATCTACACTCAAAACAAAGCTGTCTCTCAAACTGTTTGTGTGGCCTCAAAAGGAAGGAGAAAGCCACTAGAAACTGAGGATACATCTACCTGGTCATCAACAGGCAACCATAAAATGGCTCCGTCCACACTCTGAGCTTGCTAGATGTGAGCCAGTTCTGGCCAAGAAACAATGTGCTCACCTTAACTCAGGTATGGTGCTACACTA
This sequence comes from Ceryle rudis, assembly GCA_033439905.1. Classification (NCBI taxonomy): domain Eukaryota; kingdom Metazoa; phylum Chordata; class Aves; order Coraciiformes; family Cerylidae; genus Ceryle; species Ceryle rudis. Next base: position 80,812 of record JAAGNO010028030.1, on the reverse strand, counting down.
AAATGTCAATTGCAACTCCCGAGCGTTGTGTCAAGTCCCATTTGGTACCATCCTAAAAGCATTGAAGAAAATCTTCACATCTGGATGGCTCAAATTAGGAAGTGAGTAGCCTCATGATTGCCTCCACCAGAACAGCTATGCCTTAGAAAAACTTAGTCAGAAAACACATTTACCCACAAATCTATTTGACTTCAGCAGATGTTTTTTCAGTGGACTTGAAACATAAGCTCATTAAGTGGATAGAATACATGCTGGGACAGACAAGTCGTACCTTCTTCCTTTTCTCTAACTCCTAACAACATGCTTTTCTGCTCTTCCAACCTCTATCTGCTCTGTGGCTTTACAGGCTTTAATTCAAGGACTGCCTACACACAACATCCCCCCTTCTCCAGTGACCTCTCACTGGAATGGCACAATTGAGTACTATAGTGTTACATTTTTGGTGAGAAATACTACAGTGGCTTTTTTTCATAGATATTCTCAGTCCTCTGCACGTGTACTGTACCAGCAGAGGTTCAAGCTACAAGGAAAATGTGGTGGGTCTCAGCCTAAGCACTGTACTACTTTTAGCTCATGGCTGATTAATTTAATGCATGTGTAAGGAAGAGATAAGCATTTAATTGTTACTAGAAGTGGTGAAGCTGATCACAGCTAAATTAGTAGAATCTATGGCCTAATTTCATCATTGTTTTAATGTTCTAAAAACTCAGAGCCTGTGCTCCTGCCAAGATTATGCAGACTGCTCTTCAGACTGCTTTCTACAATGAATTTTACCACCTTCTCCGTCTCAAACTCAACATCACTTCCAAATGAAGAAGACCAGACCATCAGCTTGCAATTATTTCTGTGCTACTATAAGATACTCTGCCCTTTATTTATATTCAGGCCCTACTTTTCATGCAAGACCAAATTTCAGGTCCACATTAATCTGATCCTGACAGTGGTATGACTGACAGTAGCTCCTCCAAATGCCCCAGAATATGCAAATACACAAAGCACATGCTATGTATTTATGTTATCATATAGATCTATGAGTTATCCTATGGAAGACTTCAGAGTAATGAAGTTATAAGACCTTGGAACAACTGAGACAAGGTGTAGGGTGTGACACTCACACGTCCTAGGTGAAATGAATTTAGATCTTCTCTCCTCAAAGAGATTTTATTCTGCAGTCTAGCTCTAGTACTAGAGGACATGCCTAACTTTAGTGTAGAATCGATGCCTTTTCCCCCAGAAAAGAAATATATTACCACACTCTCCTCTTCTTCACTTCTTTTTGGGAGAACCTGCTCTGCATGAGGCCAAAGGGAGGAGATTTTCTTTCATCTTGCAGCAAGGAAAAGAGTACATGAAATTAGATCTCTCCCCTCTTCTGCCTCGATCACTTAAGACAAATCATTTAAATTTCTAGAGAGCATGAAGTGTACCAAATTCCGCAGACTGCTTCTCCAACAGGACACCTGATATTCCCAAGTAGGACTTCTGAACAAGATTGCTTCACCCGTGTGATTTACACTACCAGAGAGTCTGTTATTAGCCTGATATTTATCTCTGACACTGTGAGAAATATCACTGCCATAAACCCTGCTGCCCTTAGTAGAAGTGGAACTACTTGGCAAAAGCAAATAAAATGAGGAACACTGACAGCAATTGCCAATAGATACTTAGGCACCAAATGAACCAGCTGCCCACAGATGTGTGCGTGGTGCACACTGAACACACACACACAGGTATTTCTTCTTCACACGATACCTACACCAGCAGAAAGGGTATTATAGGAACACTACTACTTTCAGTTTATTCCATACAATGCAGTAGTGCACTAGCGGGCAGATGGACAAGGTGCTTTTACAGATCCTTAAATCCTATGATTCACACTTCTCTTTACAAGTTAGTTTAGTATCCAGCTTACTTATTAAATGGTTCTGCTTTTTCCTGGATTCTTACCAAAGAGAGCAAGAAGAGGAAATGGTATCTATGACTTTATCAATGCAACAAAACTTTCTGTCCTCTCATACCACCTCTACTCTGAAAAAAGTTTTGAGTAATAAAACACAGCAGCTGGAGTTAATGAGTGATGAAAGGAAATCGGAAATTGAAACACTTAAGGCTGCTCCAAGCACTGAAGCTGGTCAGGGAAATGCTCTTGTGCCAGCAGTTCCAGGACTAGAGGAGAGGAGGGGAACACGTAAGCTATATCAGCAGAGGAAACAGAAGGATACAGGCCTCACTAATTCATCTGTGATATCATGAAGAGTTTGAAAGATGAGAGAAATTTTGAACTTTGGGAATTTACTGCAGCAATAACACTGTCTTAAAGAGCTGTTATTCAAGGTTCCTGAGAAAATTTGCTCAGTCCTCTTTCACCGACTCCTGCTGCTAGTCCTCAGTATTAAAACTTTGAGGAATTCCAAAAATAGAGGATGTAATAGTCAACTCTAGAAATTACGCAGCTGAAATCCCTAGAGCTGCACAAATCTAAAAGCCACCACTTAGATCCAAGGAGAGAACATTTTGCATGGAGAATGTCCAGGTCTACGCCTCTATTTCTTGCAGGGTCTGCCTTGCAGTGCTCAAAAAGGGGTACTTTGGGACATGCAACTCTAAGACATCTCTGCATTCAAATTATTTTCCTGGTTGCTATACCTACAACATTTTGGCAGTAAACTTCATTTGCTTTTAGGAAAAGTGTTTAATATTACAACTAGAAATTTGTTCCAATTTTGGAAACTGAAGTACAGTCAGACAATAAACTCCCACAACTTCTTTTATTCTCTTACAACACTTCTGTTATCTGAAGAGCTGTGTGTCAGCACTCACACCCATGGGAAGCCTTTTTTCTCCAGGCAGTAAATCAAGAAAGTCTCTCCTCTCTGAAGAGTAAATCTGCAGCATTTTCTCACAACTCTAAATGCTCCTCCTTTCTCCCTGCTCCCTGCAAAATTCTACTGATGGTCAATCTCATTAAAGATGTTACTACACTAACACCTTCCACTACACTTGGCCTTAACATATTTACATTATCCTAAAGTTTTACGTGACCCAGTTTTCATCTGCACCTTGAAAGACATACCAAGGCCTGTATACAGATCAACTTTGGAGTTCTTCAGCAGTGTCCATCACCATAGTACCTATTTACATATTTACAGAACTCATCTACAGGTACTCATTCTTAATGACTTGCCTTTGGCCACTTATTTTTGCAGATTCTAGAGGAAAGAATTGATGTGGCTTCCTCAAGCTGGAATTTGCCTGTATTTAATAGGCCTACCCTTGCCTTCTCAAAGACCTAAAAACAAAGGAGAAATGCTTAGCCATGCAGTGCCTGAACATCTCTGAAGTGATCATGGGGAAGGAGACAAGGTCTTATAATGTGAACGCCTATCTCTTCCTGTTCTCAGCAGGACTAAACTCCACCACTTCATTTTGCTGTCAGAAGAAAAGAGTATCAGTCACTACCAGCCAAAGTAACTATATTCATAGTGGTGGCCTGCATGAGAAAGTGTAAAAATCCCATTTTCAGTTCAATCTAGCCAGATCCTTCCATGTAAGTCCGCCACCATAAAAGAATCTGACATCATTACAGTGATGAGGATGGTACATGCAAGAACATTGAGACAGATAATTCCTCTGTTGGCTCACAACAACAGACCTAAGCATAAGGTTCGTCAGTACTTGCGGCCTTCCACCTTGAGACCTTCCCTGCACTACCTGCTCCTTACTCCATTAATCTGTCAGGAAGATTCTTCTTTGGCATTAATTAGCATTAGCCCCCTGAACTCCAAGAAAGTTGTCTTGATGTACACCACCACAGAGCATGGCCTCTGTGATTACGCAGTGAGGTCCCAGTTGACTCCTGTCTCAAGGACCGAGATTTATATGCTGTCCAATCTCCTTTTGGCTTGGCATTATCTTCTCTCCCAGTGGTCTGAGTCATTCCCTTTAAGACGCAACGGCCCTGAGGTGGGACTGACAGGCTGTGATGAAGAGGGGCAGAAGAAGGGGATAGATGCTCCCTTTATTTTATCATTGCATTTACCCAAGCGCTGCAAGGGAAATGTTACCAGAAAGCTGTTAAAGGGCAACTTTTTCTGGAGTCACCGATACATCTCTGTGTGACATTTACTCTGCTAGGAATGATTTATCCCTTCAGAGGGAAACGCCTGAGTCACAGCCCAGCAGTAACAAGTAAATCACCTTCTGGAGGAAGATAATAGCTCTGACCATCATAGAGCTTTTTAAAACCTATCAGACCAAACTCTATGCCATTCTTGATGAATAGTTAAATCTCACGTTTAGAGTACATATGGTACTAACCCCCAAAACAGCCAACAATACCTGGTGTTTATTCCCTCCTATGCTGCTAATTCCCTAAGGAACCCTCTTCAATCTCATCCCCTTAGAAGACAAGACACTAATTATTCTCTAACCCACACAGTGATCACAGGAACACAAATCCATACCGGAAAAGAAATCTGACTCTCAGATGGGAAGTGCCAATGAGGGAGTAAGAAGTACTGGCCTTTCACTTTTCTACCATTCCAGTACAAAAATAATGGAAGAGTAACCAAAAAAAAAAAAAAACAACCAAAAAACAAAGAAACAAAAAAAACAAAACAACCCACCAACACGGAAAAATGACAGAACATAAAAGCAACAGTGTAAATAATATTCACCACTAGAATGCTCTTTAACACCCTTCCTGTGTTTTATCATGTTACAACACCTTATCACCTTATGTTTTGCCCTAAACCACCTGCTGTTCACTATAAGATTATTCTCCAGCAATGTATTCTTGTTATTTAGCCTAATCCACTTTGAAGTGATTTGAGCTCCAGTTTCTGCACATGTTCAACTTTGATCACTTACAAGTAGAATCCTCCAGACATACACAACATCTATGCAAGTACAAGGAAAAGACACACAAGAAACACAGGGTCAGAGTTAAGCATGTACTGGGAAAGCTCTACAGTGTGACATAGACAGAATTACCGGAAAAAGGGAGGCAGAGATTTATACCTATTTACATTATCCTTGCTTTTAACCAGAAGCAATTTCCCCTTATTTCAAAACACTGAAATTTCCTATGAGATTTGGTTAAATAAAATATGGAAAAGGAGCCATCGCCTGCAGCCACTTCCACCTAGAAAATGATGACACAGAGATAATGGTAGACAGGTTAAAAGCAGAAGGGAAGTCTAGCAGCTGTACCTCCACAGGTAAGCTCAGGTGACCAGAAAGATTCTGGCATTATTCAGTGCTGCAAAGAGCCAGAGTCACAGAAGACCAGCAGATCCTGTGCTCAAATATTGTCACCCACAGGGACAGCACTCAGGTGATTACATGCAGGCATCCAAACGCTGTACTCACTCCAAAAGTCTCCTTCAAGTTGTTACAGGATTTTGATGTGATCAGAACTTAAAGGGATATCAGTCAAGGTTCGTGCATGCAGTGAGAAGGACCAGAAGCGTTTTATACTCAGAACTAGGCAAATCATATTTTTAAGATGGAGAAAGTTAAAAAGCAACGACATAGAGCAGACTAGAAAAAAAAGTTTAAAGTTACCTGCCTTGCTTTTGGTGGGGGCCTTTTCTTCCCCCCATCCCTTGCTTTCAACGTGAAGTTTCATAATGTTCTAGGTTGCAGGACACTCACTGTCCACAGTCCTAACAGGGTACCTGGGAAAAAGTATATCCTTCCACCGGCTCTACAGCTTGACTCTTTGCTTACTCCTGCCAGTGTTCTCCCATGGCCGCATTGTGCTACAAAGCCCCTGCCTACTGAAGCTATCTTCTCTGCTAGCCCCACGGCACACTCCAGAAAGTCGTCTCCCTCTGCAATATGGTCCAGAGACCCCAGTGAAACACATTTTCCTTCATTCTTAAAGGTCTTGTCTGAGCCCATGCCTTGAAGGAGAGGATGATGTGGCATAGTAAGCAATAAGAAAATCCCATCTACCACACAATCATTAAAAGTTCTGCATAAGGAAAAGCTATTGAATTTGGCTGTGTATTGCGTGTCAATATGGACACTTTTCTCTTCCAGTAACAGCTGCATACTAACTGCTCTGGCCTGTGAAAAAACATTCTTTCTTACAAGTGGCCCAAGGACTGCTAAAAGGTCAAGAATTAGATGAAAGCACATCTTACATTCAGCCAAAATGCATATCCTGCAGCCAGTCTGATCAAGGGTTTCTTGCCTACACTGAGAGACAGAGATCTGTAAAAAAGACGTTCTACTGAAGGGGAGCAGTGCTTTGATAAAGGACAAAAAAAAGAACTGACAAAAAAGTCACTTCTCAGCAAGTGCTACCACACTGTCACTCTTTGTTAAAGCACAGGTAGATCACTTAGCTGACATGAAACTTGTATTTGGTAAGAAAGAACAGGACAAATAGGAACCATAATCAAATCCAAAGGAAGCCAGAAAAGAATAGGCAAAAGGGACCATTTACTTAGCTGCAAGTGGAGCCATCATGTCCTTCTGCTCAGTACTTGCTTTGGAAGTATCTGCGGAGCTTTTATGGTCTTTTAAAAGACAATAACAAAAGTTAAAGGACTTTACATCAACACAAATAATGACTCTTTACTACAGTTCCTCAGTGTTGAAACACTCTTATTACCCTCCTAAGAGTCAAAAGTATTTCTTCTGGGACATGTCTCTAGATATTCTGACTGGGACAATCCGCTCCTTGAAGGACAACACAGAAAGTCCTTGCTCTCTCCTGATAAATATTTATTCCAACATCACATAATGGTTCAGAGGGCACACAAAGGCAACTATGACCAGTATTTCTGCAGAAGAAATATGTGCTCCCATTACTAAATGCTGGATGACATGAGCTACAAAGTTTATTTTGATATATGAGTTCATTCAGTCAATGAGGTGGTATTCAGATTTTCATCCCCTTGTAAACTCGAAGACTGTAAGGATTAGTTTTTTGTGATACGGGCTCCACAACTACTATAGAGCTGTTTGGGAAGCTGTTCTGTGATATTTGCAACCTGAGCAGATGTTGGCACTATTGGAGGTCTTAGAACAAGCCCACTGCTCATAGTGCTCATCGTCCATCATTTTTCATGTGAACATTTGAGGGCTTCTTCTTATTGATCCACCAAGGTTTTTTCTCTTTGCCTTGTATCCCAAGCCCTTGGATGCTCCGCAGATCCAATGTCCAGACTGTTTGCTCCATTGCACAGAAATGCCATCATGCTGAGAGTCATTTGGCAACACCTGCCAGTGATGACTGTGTTTTATAACAGTCCATTAACACAAGGTTCTTAATGAAAATGAAAGCTGCTAATGAAGCCAAAAGGCAGTGGCAGCCTCTAGTCTGGGGAGGGTAATTAAGCTAGAAGAGATAGGAAGACTGAAGAACAAAATTAACACATAGATAAAGAAAAAAGAGACATGGTAGTGCATTAGCACTAATGTAGTTATGGCAAACCATTCAGTTTCCTTTATGAAAACATTTTGTTTGCATTTGGTGGACTATTTTTATATTGCAAGCTGATAAAAACCAGATTATTTCTCCCTCAGAGATACAGACATCAACTAGAACAACACACACAGGATTTCCACGTGGAGTAGGTAAAGACCCTCTGGAAGATGAAGGATACCTATATTTCTATATGACAGCACATTTGAGCTTTGAAGAAGGCAAAAAATATTAAGTTATCCTCCTCTTAGGTGCCATCTCATATGCACTGGATGTGGAAGACAAAGTCTGGTTCCCCACTTCCTTTGGTTTATTTTCAATACAATTGTCAAAATTCAGTACCTCCCATCTTTTTGCTTGATAAAGTACTCTCTAAGGTTACGCTATCGTTCTCATGCTTAAGATGTTACCTTTTGATAGTGGACCTAGAACAGCTTTCTGCAACTGAGTGGCACTCCTTCTAGGTAATTCCTCTGAGACAACACCTGGACAACTTTTTCTTCTTCTGTGCATTTATCCTCCACATGTGCTTGGAGGTGGCTTTCATTTCCTATCTTACCACTTCCACAGCATGAAGGTTAGCTATACATATCAGGTCTTTCACTGTTCCTTCATAATCAAGCCATGCATGATCTTAATCATCAAGCCCTTTCAAAATTCTTACAAATTGCTTGAAATATCTCCACCTTACGGTATTTAAGGCCCTTAAGAGTTTAGTCCAGATGCAGCTTATCAGATCTCTTTACAGATGAATTACCCACCTACTGCTTAACGAAGGATATCATGGCACTTATGCAACATTTATGCTGTTCTCTATCTGCACTGATGATTGCAATTCTTGCCATGATTCTAGTCAAATCTATGCATTTCATTAATATGTCGTTTCTTACCCCCTTTGTGATGACTGAGAAAAACGCTAGACAGAAATAACAGTAACTTGCAATTTGTCTAGCCTTCCCAGTTCATGAAAATGCTGTTGCATTCTGTATGCCAATTTATTTTTAAAAACTCTTCATACTAAAGCCAAATTTTAATTGCTTTTTTCAAGTAAGATTATATAGGGCTTTTTGTCAAATTAGACATTGAATTCTAGATATATCACAACCACCGTCTTCCTTTCATCCACTAATTTTGTAACTCAGTCCAAAAGTAATCAAATGTCTTCTATGAGTTTTGTTTATTAAATGTTGCTGATGATTGCTCATGGTTCTGTTACTCTGTATAGTTACAGATTCATTATTCTTCATATTGCTTCCATTATTTTATTAGGGGCTGATAAGGCTTCTAAGAAACAGTTTGAAAGCTAATTTATGGAAGTGTTTGGGGAAGGACTAGAATTTAGTGCTACACAGAATCTAATTGTTGAAAACCTGCCACAGTTTTTTATTCTCCTAAGCATAATACACAAAACCAGAAGAAACAAGAGCAGGCAGGGACTAGAGGTCATGTTATGATGATTATATTATTAATAATATAGTTGAGACATACACACAAAGCACCACAACTATTAAACAAATTCAGAAAGGTCTGACGGCCTCACAGAACAAAAGACTGGTGGTCCCACTGCCTGCAGGTTTGGCCAATTTTTACATATTTCATTATCATCCTATACATCCTATACAAAGATATCTAGTAGACTTCAGACACACTAAATTATAATAGGAAAAGTGGATTTAAAGCTCCTTCTTTGAAGTAATGCCAGAGGTGGTGGAAAAGGTTAGAAAGGGCAGAATACAAACCCCCAGAGCCTTGTGGCAGAATAAGAGGAACTGGCACTTTCCCTCCCTGAGCAGCCCATCATGCCAACACTTGACAGCAAGGGGCACAATGAATGTATAAAAAAAGGAGACTCTGCCTCTCCCTGCCCCCTTCCCACTATCCCAACTGCCCCAGCCCCTTCTGCCTTGCCAGTGTTGAAAATTTACATTAACATTTGTAAACATTTCCAGGAGTAGCAAGAGCAGTAACACCAGCAGAGAGCTCTGTCAGCTGGCAGGACACACTGCTGCCTGCTTTGGCTCAGACATTGTACCCTGGGAATACTGGAGACCTACAATCAAACCTCTCTATGAGTGGATTGAGTAACTGGCTCTATTTACAGCTGTTTATGTGGCATCCCAGAAGCTGCCAGGTAAACACCTGAACCTAGGCAATCACTAGCCTGTAACTAGAGCCTTGCCATGTAATAAATATGCAGCACAGTAAAAAGACAAATAATCTTGTAATAAGAGACCCTTGAATCAGTCTTGTTCTTCCAGTTTCCCCCCTTTCTCCAAAGCACTCTGTTAACAAAGTGAAATCTCCATTTACAATGAAAGTGAATCTCCCTGTTTCTTGGCAAGCCAGTGTCTCAAATGCAGTAGGAACCTTTTAATTAATATTATTTGCCTGTGCAAGACCATGAAAATGCAACAGAAACAAATTCTACATTGTCTAAGAATAGTACCGTTGCTTACGTCCACTTCTAAAAATGACTTCTATGTGACTTGCTGTACGTAGTACATTCAACTGAAAGTGCACTCAGCTCATTAGCTCTGCACCAACAGGAATCTGAGCCCCTGGGCCCTGTCTCTGTGGAAAACCAGGTAATCTCCATCCTTTGCTGTCTTCTGTTAAGTGGGAAATACTTAGTGCTCTAAGTGACTACACAGTACCTCCTGTTCACAGCTCTACCAGCGTGTCTTGTTTCTAACTCTGCTGTCCCACCAAACTCTACTTGCTGAAGGTCCAGAGAGATGTGCAGTAACCTAACATCGAGACCCAGCAGTGGGATAGCCTCAATGCCCTAGATCAGGGTGCCAGAGGAACCCAGCATTGCAATATCTGGCATGGCAAGTCAAAGCAAGTCAAAATAGTATGTAGGGTTCAGTGTTTATGGGTAAGAATCTGAGGGAAGGCCAAGAAGGCAGCTAACATGGTGGAGTTATAGACTGCGCAACCAGGATCAAGAGGAAAACTAAATATTCTATAAGCAGATGGGTGAAGTCTCACAATCGCTAGCCCTTATTCTTGTGAGGGACTTCAACTTATCAGATGTCTGCTGGTAAAACAACACAGCAGAGAGGAAATAGTCCAGGAGGTTCCTGGACTGTGTGGAAGAGACCCTTCTAACACAGCTGGTGAGTGAGCCAACTAGGGAAGGTGCCCCGCTGGACATGTTCACAGACAGCACTTGCGGGTGATGCTGGAGTCCATCTTGGGCATAGTGATCATGAAATGGCAGAGTTTTCAATTATTGGGGAAGGAGGGAAGTTGGTCAGCAGAACTGACATCATGGACTTAGAGACTTACAATGATGTCATGAGGCGATGCAGAGAGAAAATTAGAAGACCCAAAGCCCAAATAGAACTTAATCCGGCTACTGTAAAAAAAAAAAAAGACCATTAAAAATGTTTCTGTAAATACATTAACAGCAAAAGGAGAACTGTGGAGAATCCCCATTCTTTATTGCATGCAGGGAAAACATACTGACCAAAGAGAAGGAAAAGGCTGTGGTACTTAATGCCTTCTTCCCCTCAGTCTTTAATAGTAAGACCAGTTGTCCTCTGGGTACCTATCCTCTTGAGCTGGAAGACAGGGAGAAGAATGAAGTCCCCATAATCCATCAGAAAATGGTTAGCAACCTGCTACACCACTAACACACACAGAACTCTACGGGGCCAGATGGGATCCACCCAGGGGTACTGAGAGACCTGGCAGAGGTGCTCACCAAGCCACTTTCCATTATTTATGAGCAGTCCTGGCTAAACAGGGAGGTACCAGTGGACAGGAGGTTAGCAAATGTGACACCCATATACAAGAAGGTCCATAAGGAGGATCTGGGAAAATACAGGCCTGTCACTGCTTGGAAAAGTTATGGAGAAGATCATCTTGAGTGTCATCACATGGCGCATACAGGACAACCAGGCAATCAGGCCCAGTCAGCAGTGAGGGTCAGTCTCTTCTCCCCAGTGACAAGTGATAGGACAAGAGGAAATGGCCTCAAGTTGTGTCAGGGTAGGTTTTGGTAGGATATGAGGAAAAATTTATTCACTGAAAGGGTTGCAAAGCATTGGAATAGGCTGTCCAGGGAAGTGGTGGAGCCACCATCTCCGAAGTTATTTAAAAGACATGTACATGTTGTGCAGAGGGACGTGGTTTAATTAATGGTTGGACTCAATGATCTTATAGGTCTCTTCCAACCAAAACAATCCTGTGAAAATCAAGGTTTGTGTGGTGGAGCTGTAGGGCAAGAAAAACAGCTGTACTACATTTCCAAATCTAGTGACTCAGGCAAGGTAACATAAGGAGACACCTAAAAATGGGTTTGTAATGGGTATTTTGAGATGGAAAGATACTGAGAGTTATTCTGATAAAAATATACTTGAACAAAATAGATTTTTCAAACCCAGCTATCCATCATTACAAACAAGATAAAACAAACTGACATACTAACAATAAAAACAGAATTTAAAAAAAAAAAAAACCAAACAAAACAACCAACAAACCACACAATGGAAATAATGATCACCAGATGAAAAGAGAACAGAGGCTTAGGCAATCATTATGGAACAGTAGTATCAGGATATTGGAATTCTCATGGAAAACTTATTTATAACTTCTGCAAATTCATATTCTATATGGCCAAAGCTCTGGGAACTCTCTGCTCCTCTCCCCAAGGTGCCCCATCAGTTAAACACACCAATCAAAGCCAAGAAATGTGCATTATAAGAGGAAAATATTAGTCTTAACTGAATTATGCAAATGGATCAGTAATAAATACCACAGAGGTCAGAAAATGCATGCAGGAATGCCCATGGAGTACCTTGATCCAAATTATTTGTTTGGACTCAACAGGACCTCCTCATTTCCACTTACACCTCATCTTACGATGCCTGACTCTTGACTGATGGAAGGGGAAAAATATTCCAACTTAGAACCAGAGTACAGTGAGTAAAGCCATTATGTGCCTGACATTTATCACAAAAGCAATGACAACCAATGTTAACTGTCCCTTTCTTGGTACATCTTACATAGATGGTAAAGACCACACAGCCATGAACTGTTGTGTTTACATTCCCCTAAGGACAGTATAGACAGTGGGAAAACACAAAGTGAGAGCAGTAGCAAGGGCAGGACAAGAAAGGTTTCTGCCCTGGTCACTCCTCTGAGGAAGATGTCATACCAGGGCCAAATTTCTCCCAGAAGCTGGAAGCTGCACAATGGAGAGCAGACGGTATGTTCAGGGGTGAGACACAGCCCCAAGGTGGGAAGCCAGCACCCCAAAAGGTAACTTGCTTGTCTCTAGCTTCAGCTAATGTGTATACAGAGAAAGGACACCTTTCCAGTCTGTTCCTTTAACTAGTATGAACTGCAGCTAATTAGTCTTGAGGACAGACATTTTTGCAGGGCCTCTGGTTACAGGACATGGGGTTTTAAACTGAAAGAGGGGAGATTTAGACTAGATATAAGGAAGATATTTTTTACAGTGAGGGTGGTGAAACACTGGAGCAAATCACCCAGAGAGGTGGTAGATGTCCTATCCTCGGTCAGGTTGGATAGGGTACTGAGCAGCCTCACCTAGTTGAAGATCACAGAATCATAGAATAGTTTGGGTTAGAAGGAACCTGAAAGATCATCTAGTTCCAATCCCTCTGCCATGGGCAGGGACATTGCACAAGGCTCAATCCAACCTGGTCTTGAACACATCCGGTGATGGAGCATCCACAACTTCCCTGGACAGCCTGTTCCAGTGTCTCACCACCCAAGATGTCCTTGCTTACTGTAGGGGAACTGGACTAGATGATCTTTAAAGGTCCCTTCCTATCCAAACTGTTCTATGACTCCATGAAAAATAAACTCCCTTCAGGGTAAAAGCTCAATTTCACTTGAAAGCAGGGCTGCTACATCTTATTGAGAAACACCCGAGCCTCTCCTGCAATACCAAGGTTTGCTTGGACCCTGCGTGCCACTGTTCCCATCACAAACAGACTCAGCATGGCACTTGATGGAGCTTTCACCCCATTCCCCTTTCCTGTTTCCCAGCACTACTTGCTTTCCTAACACCAAAGTGGAACTTCCCTCAGGGTCTTCAGGCAGTGCTGCACTGCAAACACAAGTGGTGCCAGCATCAGGAGAGGTGAAGAAGAGGGCTAAAGATGTACTAAACTCTTTGTCTGGGGCTGCAACCCTAAGTCTCCCATCAGGAGTCACATCTGCCAGGCTCTGTATGAGCACAAGCCAGTCTTCAGGACGCTTTTTAGATAAGACGCAGCACGGCCAGCCTGAAAGTTGTGTTGCCCCTCCAGAGTCTGGGATATATGGCCTGCCAGTCCCATGAGGTAGTTGTTCTTCTTATCCCCAAAAGGGGCTGAGCCTCTCGTGTCTACCAGCATTGTGTCTACCCCACTCGTTACACAGAGGGAGAGATAACAGAGGGACAGAAATAACCTGTCAGTTACATCATGCAGTTGGATGTGTGACCACAGCATGGGGAATGAGAAGAATACTCTATTCTCTTTTGTACTAACTACCCAAAAACCTAGCACACTTACTGAGTAATTAATTTTTTCATGCAACATCAGACAGGAAAGTTATCACTGCTTCTATTTCACACATGGCCAAGCTGAGGTTCACTGTAGGCAATCAAAACAGCCTGAAGCAAAATCAGAGCAACCAAGAACTAAACTGAGGATTCTAAATCTTGTGCCTTAACATTACCTTTCCTTTCTCAGCATGACCTCCTCCCAAGCTGAGACACTACTTTTCCATATTCAAGGGTATTATTTTCATCCCTAGAGAGACCTGGCTTCTCACTTCTTTCTCTTTGCTTAGAGGAGGAAAAAAAAACCCAAAAAACATTCACAAACACACTCCAAAGGCAGTCTTAATTTAATCCCAGTGTAATTCTCACCGCTCTTTCTTAATCCTTTCACCTGTGAGATAATTGCCAGCATTCTGGGAAGAACTCAATACTAATCATAGCCTTGCATAAAAAGAGACAAAGAACCAGATAAAAGAGACTAAAGGAAACCACAAGGCCTGAATTAACCATGCACATACACATCCGTTCCAGACACCCTGCTGAACTAGCCACTTTCACAACAGATAAAACGTCCACTAATAGGCCTGGAGGAGACAGTTGTGAAAAGCCCTATCAGTGAAGGAAGGCTTTAGTCCTCTCCTGTGTGCACTGTGGAATGAGATGTCGCAAAAATCAAAGATCCAAAATAAGCTATCTATAGTAATACATAGCTGCCTAATATTCGGCAAAAAACGGTGAGTAGGGATATCTTCCCACTTCATTCTGTCCCAAAGACCACTCTTCATGGCAGATTGCTTTCCCACCACTTTATCTGGGATGCTCATCCCAGATAAGAGTATGTATATTTGTACTGCCCTTCCCTCTGATTCCCTTCCCATACCTCCATTTGCTCCCTCTATCTACTGCTGGTGCTGTACGTCCATTCTGCTTCCTTGTAACTGATAAAAACCCATGTTCATTCCCTGACTATTTAAGTACTCTCTTTTCCACCTGTTCTTAAAATTCACATCTTCCAGGAGAAACCCGTATTGTCTCTGTGTGCTCATATGTACTTTCCCCAGCAAACTCCTTACACGGTACACTTAGGGCACTTCTGCATTATGGTTTTTTTTTTTATTCTGTAGATTTTTGTCACGGAGAATACATGCTGTTCCCTTTGTAAAATACAATTGCTGTTTCTGCAGGAATGTACATGTTTATCAATAGATAAATACAGTTTTAATCTTCTTAGTGAATTGCTTTAGCAAGTGCAATCTAATTGGCAGAGTCCTTGGTAGAACAAGCAAGTTATTTGGTGATTTGTAAGACAGAATGCACTGGTGCTTACAGAAACGGGAATGGACAAGAGAACCCTGGCATTTATTGCCTGTTCTCCTCCAGCTCTCTCCATCTCTCTGTGCTTCTGCTTATTCAACTGTAAAACAAGGAAAACAAATAATTAACCTTCTTACTGCCCGGATGTGAAGCTGAATGATAAACCTTTGTATTCATTGTGCGTTGTTTTTCAGCATACTCTGTATGTAAGTGTCAATGCAGCAGCCCCCTTGTCAGTGGTGAAGGGCTTTTGTCCCCACTCCACCACCTTGGAGGCACAAAGGCCCCAACAATTTGCAGGGAAAGCCAGCCACAGACCACAGAACACACCTCTCACTTCTGAGGCCTCTCCATTAAGCATGACACTACTTAGGAATGTACTCCAAGCATTTTTAAGACACTTATCAGGACAGGAGGCTGGTGGGATGTCAACGTGTTACATGCACACTGCTGATGACAAACAATCATCACACAAAAAAGTCCTTTTCAGGAGAACTGCAGACAGATAGGGCTGGAAATAGCACAGGGAAGAAAGGCAACCACTCGTAAGAGTGGAGGTCATAATTCATCATCTCTTAAAACAAACTGCTGAGAAATGGCCAACTGGAAATCTCAGCAAATAGAGCTGTAACAAGCTCAAGGCCAGAAAGAAGGGAATCAGGGTCTATCCACTGAGCACATCAATAGGAAAACTAGTAAAGAGGTTTCAAGCTCCCAAATCAGTCAGACGGGAGAAGAGAGAGAAAGTGATTCCTGAAATAAATTTCTTTTTGGTTATTTTTGGTAAAGGAGACAAAAGGAGGGAGGTTGGTACATTGGAAAGCCGACAAAAATCATTATTCTCTATAAATTGCTTTGACATTGCATAGGCAGTGACCTTCACAGCACTACCAGTTTAATGGCATTTACTTCAGCAGTAGCTGATTTCACTATTAAACAGGGATGCATAGCACAAGATTACACAACTAAATCACTCTTGTAAATATTTAATATCATTGCCTTTTTTTTTTTCCTTTTAACAAATCACTATCAAAGGCAGAGCACACAGTAGAAAACACATTTATTTATTCTATCCTGGAAAAAGCTTAGTGCTCATGCATTTTATCTATCTAGTTCTCCAAATGACTTTGACACTTGAAAGCCCTTGTGATCAAAACAGTCTGAAGGAAGGCAATTTTGCAACCATTTAAGAACTGATTTCATGCACTGATCAACATTTACCAAACTTGCCTGATGGAACAGCACAAAGTTTAACCCAGCAGATTGATAGCAAACACCCGAAGGAGAAAATTAGTAAGAAAACTACAGTGGTTTAAATAGGAGTACTTTAGGAGACAAAAAGAAAGAATATCAGAGATTATCTCTCCACGCTTTTCTTCCCCCCCAACAAAGGAAAAAAGAAAACAGCATTTGGGAAGTCATACTTTTGGCTGACAATACAATGAGCACATCTACCACATAATATATTCATTCCATTATGGACATACAGTGCTGCATGGCAGGAAATGAAGTGTCCACAGATTTCTCTTAAAGCACGTCTGTTTTAAAGATGGAGTCAATAGATAGGACAAAGTAGAAGAATGTAGCAAAGAAAAATTACTAGTGATGTCTCTACTATCATATCTAGTAATATAAAATTGACTGAGAATTTGAAACACTAAGCCTGGAATTGAGTACTTTAAGTATAGCAAGTCATTTTTAAAGAGAGCCTTACAATCTGTACATTCTGATTTTTCCAACTTTAGGAAAAGAATTTTTCCATAGTCTGGCATAAATGGTCTGTTGCATTGTGGCAAAAATTATATTCTCTTACAACTGCAGACGATCAATGCCAGAAAGTGTTCTTTATGATAGTATTCCAGGAGACACATAACAAAAGTCATGCATCTTCTCAGCAATTTAGCAACAGAGGAAAGATGAAGCAATGGGTATTTATGAACCGAACAAATTCTGGGGGAAAAAATAACTTTTCAAACTGAGAGATAAAAAACACACGTCCCACATGCCTACAGACCTCATTGAGACTGTCTGTGGAGTAAGACTACTCAAAATAAATATGTGTCATTGCAAATGGTCAGATGAATGTATTATTTGGATGATGGAGTTGGCCAGTCCCCAAGGCACTGGTGCCTGAAACGTGTGTGCCCTTCGTGAGAGCTGGGAAATGCAAATGCACAGTGATGCTACGTGCTGCCCTAGGTTTTATAAAAGCTTGCAACATCCTGAATGCAGAGCTAAGCGAGAGCCTGTAATCCCTATGCTGCGCTGCAGCAATGTGCTCTCCCCTCACAGGACAAGCCAACAGCGATGCAAGATCCTTTTATCAACATTCACAAGGCTGGAAAATAACTGTTCACAGTTTGATTCCCAACATTACCGACTGAACCAAGAGAACTGGCAGCTGAATACACATGTAAAAGACAAAGGTTCTTCGGTGATATTTATTCTAGCCAAGTTTTAATATTTGAAGGTTTATAGTAACTAACTCTTTACATAATCAAATGTAATTGTCTGATCCCAGCTGGTGATCAGCACATTCATCATCAACCTGGTCATTATTACTATACAAGTAATTAGGTGTGTGCTTTATAACACTGGCATAATACAATTCCACCATACCTAATAAGACCACAGCTCGTTCTAAAATGCAATTATTTTAACATTCAAATTATACATTTTTGCTACCACTACTAGCAACTAACAATCACAGAGCCATATGATTTTAAAACAAATACTGAAATTATTTTTTAGAGTCTTCAGTAAAAAGAATTTGATCAGTTTAAAGGAAATGGATTTTGCTTTAAAAATAATCTGACCCATAAGCAGTTTCCTAATCAAACTGTGATCTGAGAGAAAAGCTCGATTAAAATGCATGCAATTGACAGAATCAAATCGTAAACACTTACCTACATATACTACCTACGTTCTTCTTGCTCTACTGTAAGAGAGAAAGCGATATCTCAGGCACCACAGTGTGGTACTGCTTGGCAAATGCTACTGACTTTTTTTATGGTGACAACTGTGTACACAAATACTCAAAGTACCAGTTCTGTTTAAAGCCTTTCTGCACAAAGCAGTGCTGGTAAAAGGACTGTTTCTACTAAATGTTTTGCAGTCTTTTACTTTAATAAGAGGAGAATTAAGGCCATCATTTAGTGAGAATGATCCAGAAATCCTCAGGTTAGTGTTGGAAAAGTCTCAGAGATGGATTCTTCCCTGCACAATTTCTTTTACACGAGTGCATTTCTTCTGCTTTGACAGCAGTTAAACCACAGTAAAATCCTTGCAGTACAATGAAGAATATGGCTCTTAATACCATTACATCAAACCTCTTGGTGTATAAAGCACATCTGGAACAAGATCAACATCTCACAGAAAATCCTACTAGAACAGAATTTGGAGAATTTATCCTTGCAGGTACCCAACACATTCCCAAGTGCAAAACGCCTTTCATTTCTATGGGCTTCATGAGCTGTTTAGGAAACAGAGTACCTTAAGCACAGCAAATTGCAAAATAAATCGTGTCCAACATAAATTTCAAAACAAAAAGGCTTCAAAACCAAAATGAATACGCTACAGTATCTGAATGCTGGATTCACACCTGATTTCTTGTTCTCCGTGGTGGTATTTTCTATTATATTCCCTCATTTCATAGCCTATATGTACTGATCTCTATGTGGATATGTGCATTCAGAACTATTAAGGCTCCTGAAACAAATGTGGAAATGAAAGCCATCATGGGAAGGAGCTCAAGCTCCATGAAAAAGCTGACTATGGCCAAATAACTAAAAGGTAGCGGATGTCAAAGATAGCAACTCACAATGGTGCATTGTCAAAATCAGAATAATAATAATAATAGTAAAACAGAATACTGATGTGGGGGAAATAACATATAATGCCAAATGACTTAATAACTGACACAGACAATACTGGGTAAGTTCTATCAGACAATCTGAGAAAGTATGACCTTCTTCACAGTAATAGTTTTACAAACATTTGTATGGCATGTTATCCACTAATCTCCAGTCAAAAAAGTTACTATCTGGTAAAGCCCTGCAAATAAGGCTGCCGTTTCTAACTCTTGCTCTTAATGCATAAGATCCAGCTTACATATAGAAAATATATAGCATGTATTTTCTAAACTGTTCGATACCACAATGTTATCACTCTAGGCCACAAAAGGCCACAATGAGCCTTAAACCAGAAAACTCCCTTCTTTTATTGGCTTTCATATTTTTGCAGGGCTGTCTCATGTGTGTGACAGGGGTCTATTTCAGTTCCTGATGGCATCATCACCACTTTGCTGCATTACCATAAAGCTCAGGAAATAAGCTATTACCCACCATCACTCCTCCCAAACATTATCACAGAGAATCATGCATTCACAAAACAGCATTAACTGTGAGAATTAGAGTCCATTTAAACTGCAGCTGTTCCTTTGCTCCTAAATAGGTTCTTATATCAAAACTTCTCCCTGACTGGTCTCATTACCGAATGTCCCTTTCAACTGGAAGAAGAAAAAAATTGGTTTAAAAAAAACCTCTATGTTTTACTGATAACACTCCTTCCCTGTATTGTGGCATCCAGATAAATTACATTAAAATGAAGAATTTTTCCAAAAATACAGTGGACATTTTAGCTTTCACAATTCTGAGTTGAAATTTTACCTTCAAATCACCTCTGGCAATACCTCTGAACCTGTAATTTTGATTTTCAATTTCTAGTTTCTCTCATTCTCATAATCTCAAGCTTCAGTTATTTAAGGGAAAGACATTGTTTATTTTTAACAATAACCTCTGCAGTAAGGGCTTTCTTTTAAATACAAAACCCAAATACTGGATCTAATATACATGCTGGTGTTCCTTTCAGCTCTGAATTCATGCCCTAGAAAAATCCACAATCCTACATTCTGCTATTATCAAAGAAAACATTGCTTATTATGTTCCATTTCCCTCTCCGCTTCCTTGCCTCTTTGTTATTGTCCACTGGAAGGACTCCAATCTGCAGAGAAATCAAATCTAAACTGAAACACTCTCAAATCTAAACTGAGAAACCTAAATGCCAGGAAAAGGCACAATGTCTCTTTAAGAGTCAACAGTAAATTAACTTGCCCGTAAGAGTGCAATAATTAGCAGTTAGTAGCTTATTAAAAGGATGGCAAAGGCCAAGCTGCCATCTGGGATCTCCAGTTTCTTGTGATTGTTATTATGTCAAGATGTGTAACTTGCATTAGCTTTCATGTCACTGTGCTTGCCCTTACTTTACATGCAAATTTTAATGAAAGATACAGCACTTTAAGAATCAGACATTCATCAAAAGTGCTATTAGTCTGCCTTTTACAAAGCATATGGCCTGTTTTGCTACCTCTGCATCTCTACGCACCACTGAATGCCTCAAATGAAGAAAATAGAGTAAGAAAAAAAATAAAAGCCTTTCAGTGATATCAATTAAGTATTCCCTTCGGGAAGAGGAAAACCTAAGCCTCATCAAAACCAGAAGACTACGAGACAGTGTAAGAGGACAATATTTTAGCTCCTGTTTACACACAACATGACCACAATGCCTTTAACTCTCACAGGAATTATTCTTCTTAATAAAAATGAAAGTCAGTGAAGAATCAGCTGTTTATTCAGTTGTTAGAAAGACACAGTTTTAAAATGAAACAGAAACCAAGCATGTAAGAAAAAAATAAATAACCCACAAACTACAAAATACTTAACACATTATTAAATATTATGCACACACATTGTTTGTAAACACACATGCTTATATGCACAACAAAAAATAATTTACCAGAAATGTCCTATTTAATGTCTCATTTGTCTGCCTTCATAAATATATTATGAAGAGGTGTAAAAAGAATGTTTATAACACATCTATTCCTTTGTGTTAGATGATATTCAACATTTAAGTGACTTCATTCACCAAAGTTCAGAAGATGTTGTCATTGCTAGAATATAAAGGAACAGGATGAATGCCTAGCAGAAATGTCCCACAATATCTTCCATTCATCAGCTATCAACCATCTCTAATTAGACATACAGGAATTATATTAAAATATTTGTTTCTTCCTAAATAAAATATGAAACCAGAGGCAAAAATTTGCTTACAAGAAATTATTCCAGAAGAATGCCATCTACATTCAAGGGGCCTTGGTTCTATCAAAGAGGTTTTACAGATTGGGCATCTGCTAACCATTTGCTTTATTTTATAAATAATCATTAAGAGGAAGGTTAAAACTGAAAGTCATCATCCTTATAATAATGCAAGATTTTTTTTTTCCATGAAAAGGAAAACAAACCAAATGCCACACATATTTTAAAATAAGTATTAAGGACTGTAAATGTAGAAAAAATCCACACACAACATTATCATTTAAAACCCAAATATTAAGATATTTTACAGGGCAAAGCAGAGCTTAAAAACCATTGCCAAGGCTGGCAAGATAAATGCAGTGTTGATTTTCCCCTTGTATAATTAGGTATTTATAGAGCACAAATGATTTAATTTGCTACTGATGTTTCACTTCAACATTTGTATAAACTCTTGTCCACTCAGATAGACTTATTCACACTGCTCTGAAATCCTAATGGTATTACTGCTGAAGAACTCAAGATTATTTTCCAGATCAGTAATGTCCAGTTATTTTCTTCTATCCAAGTCCACAAATGCTATTTCATTTTTTCTGTGCCATTACCTACTAGTCAATACTATTGAACAATGCAAAGAAATAACAACCTCACCCTGCTCACCGTGAGCAGTGTTGAACACTACAAGATTTAAAAGACCTACTTCAGTTAAGAGCAGCTGGGACCAAGGGAGATAATCTGATTTTGCAGTACGGAGAACTACACAGGGAATTTGCCAGCAGCCTTTGGTCTACACAACATGTATTTAAAAAAATGTCCCAACCATGAAATATGTGAGTACTCTTTTCATTTTATTCTGAGAATGGAGGAAAAAACTTGCTTCATGTTGAAAATTAGAATGCAGCTGTACAGTTTTTCATCCAAACACAGCTAGTGATGGAAGGAAGAAGCCCAGTGCCCTAGGGGAGAAGCAGCAGTCTGCAGACTGCATGGGGGCTACAGAGGTGTCCTGTGCACACCCAGAAACCAGCCACACTTCACTGTCATTCTTTGTGTTAGAGGGGATGTTTGTGACTTTTCAGTTCTTTGGGTGAATCTTGGTCCACTAAATTCAATGTGAATTTTGCTATTGCCTTCAAGAAGACACAGGACTTCATTCACTGAAAACAGCAGAGTCCCGCCAGGAATACAGCCAGTTTTCTCTGAAGGCAGAAACCTCAACAGAAGCCAGATCCAAAGCAAGAGTGAAGGTAAAACAAAACCCACTGCTTATATAAAAGAATGGTGAAAGGTAACAAAACGGCAAATTATCATTTCCTTAACAAAGGCTGTCAAGAGAACAAATTATATGGAAGAACATGACTACACATTAACTCCAGTTCAATAGCAATCAGAGTTGGATTTTTATTA
Organism: Ceryle rudis; assembly: GCA_033439905.1. Classification (NCBI taxonomy): domain Eukaryota; kingdom Metazoa; phylum Chordata; class Aves; order Coraciiformes; family Cerylidae; genus Ceryle; species Ceryle rudis. Next base: position 58,038 of record JAAGNO010028030.1, on the reverse strand, counting down.
TCTCCTTTGGTATCATTTACTTGTGGGGCAGTGCTATGGAAATAAGCTCAGTATAATTGTTCCTTAATTGTCTGTTCCTCTCCAGAGGAGAAGTCATATTCAGCAGTTCATGCCGAACTACATAAAAGTCTTCCCTATTTTTCATACATTTACCTCACCTCCATGACCAGTTCCATACACCTAATAAACCCACAAGCAATGCATATATACTCAATTCATGTTAAAATGCATGTTGTACCAAGGTGCTTTTCTGTACCTTGACTACTCCAACCATTACCCCAGAACACCCACACTTCATCATCTTCAGCTTTCTAGGAACAAATAAAAAAAGTAATAAAATCTCCTGAACCTTTTAAAATGGATAGATGCAGAAGAAGCCTATTTACTACAGTGGAAGCAACTAACAGAAAGACTTGTTTCAAATGATGAACGCAAGGTCACAGGCTGCTATACGCTGTGAAGAGCTTTTATCAAATCAAATGCATCATATCCTTTCGCTACATATATAGCATGAGACAGACTTCTTGCCAGCTTTTACTGAAAACTACAAGAATGCAAAAACTATGAACCTTCCATGTACAATCACTAAGGCACCCGGTAACATGCTTTCTGGGAGCTGAAGGCCATGTGTGGATTCAAAATTAGACTGCTTGAGCCCTCTGAAGGTAACACCATTTTTTGTACAGAGTGATAGTTCTCTGATAGAGTCACTTGCTGTAACTAGAGCTAAAAAGTACACATAGCTGGGAAGCGAAACAATATTTTCACTCAATGACACAATAAATTACGCCTCTAGTGCATATGAATTAATTGTGGACTATATATTATAATCCACATTCCTACAGGCTCAACAGGGAGTTTTGCTTCAGAAAAGACTTTTCAGTTTAGCCCTTCACAAACTGCCCTGCAGCACAAATGCTACCCAAGAAAAGAAAGAAGCCTCATGAGCTAACATCATGCAATACGAGACTTGCCTTGATCTACATTGACCCTTAAATCGCACTAAGCCGTACATCAGCTAATGCAACTACTGGCAGCTGCGTTGAGCCACAGTAACATTTTGTATGGTGTGCTTCGAGCTTTAAGTTCTCATATTTTTAACAGTGTAGATATGTGGTTGTTATGTTGTGACCTTCACCTCTTGCTAGGAAGGTAGCTCTGAGTACGGCTTATGTATCATCCTCCACTGCTCAACTTCAGATAGAATAGACAAACTAAGAATTTAATTATTAGAATATTTTTTCAACCTCAGAACAGAACAAATAATATTGATTACATGATGCATTCCATCACAGATAATCCAACAATACAAACTTGTTAGAAGAAGGTGAGGCTTCAGAGAAGAATCATACAAGAAAAAGTGTTTAATATGCCACTGTGCTCCCCAGAATTCAGGTATTACAGGAGTGATCATGGGGCAGAGACTGCTTCTGCCCCAAAGGAAAGTTACTATGAACAAATCCTCTTGATCTCTCATATCGTCCCAAATTCATAATAGTACAAAAAGTTATTTCATCCCCTGATGTCTTTTTGGCATGGACACACCCAACATCCTCCAATGTATTCAAACAATGCTGTTCAATGGATCAGATTCTTCAGCAGTGGATTTATTGAAAAGCAGTAAGCCTCAGCATAATAAAACCTTTCAATCTCTCTTATCGAATTGGAATATAGGACAAAGAAATGGATTTTCCTCGAGCAGAGTTTATAATTTATCAATTAATCTTCACCCTGCCCTCCAGTCCAACTGGAGACCCATAGCAGGTTTACAGCATTTTGCCTTTTTCACAGTTTTGATTATAGATGGATGACTGCCCTCTGCATGCTACAGATAGGTGTGAACTGCTGAAGAGCAAGCTGGAGCTCCACAGCAGCCTGACATGCCCTGGGCTGTACTGAGCTGCAAAGGAAATAGAGCTCTACATTCGGCAGTGCTGATCACTTCTGTTTCCTCCACAGTTTTTCTGCAACGCAATTTCTCTTTGAAAAACAACTTTTCAATAACAGGGAGGATGGTAAGCAGAGCTGGAAGGAGAAATGATAGCTCAAAAGACCTCCATCATAGAAGGGGACCGAACAAGCCCTGGTCCTGCTTGCGCCAACACAAGTGCCAAAATTCCCATCAGTGGCATCACTCCAGGGCAAGAGTCAGCAGTACCAGCTCCCCAGCCTCTGGCTCTGTTTTTGACTGAAATGATGGTCTCTTTGCACCCCAACATTACCCGATCCCAACAGCCCAACTCTGCGCAGCCCATACTTAGTGTGAACAGGAAGAAAACAACATTTGTTAAGAAGGTCTCAAATCATTAATCTTAGTAAATATTTCTTTTATAATTCAGTACGAACCAAATATTGTTAAGATACATTTAAAAATAAAGGCATTAAGTTCCAATATAAACCACATTTATAAAAATGCAATTTTTCCATTGTCAAACATTTCACAAGCAATGAAGTCTTAGAAAGAATGCAATCTCTACCTTTACTTCTACCTACAGACAGGAAGGTGTGTGTCCAGTTAAGAGGAGGAACAAGAAGGGTGTCCATCATAGAGGAGGCAAAAGAGAAAAGAAGGAGGAATCATAAAAACCAGAAAATTATGTCACTGGCCATACTTAAAAAACCCCAAGAAAACGAGCGTATTTATGTAGCAGCCAAACCCAACAAATCACAATGTCAAGGGAAAAACAAGAGACACACCACAACTAAAGCACAAAGCAAGGCTTAAGCAGCTGACAGTACAACCAGTAACTGCCTGGTTAAGCCCTTTGGCTTTAATTTTATTTTCTGCTGAAAAATGCAAACCCCTCATGCAATAGCACACCACTGATAGCATCATTCCACATCAAATTCAAAACAGCAAGGGAAACAACAGAGCAGGCCAGAAAAAAAGAAATCTCATGGTAATATGTTTGCTAAACACATTTCACCTACCAGAGCTAATGTATTTGTATATAATGTTGACACTGCATATTTACTCACATATATACATTTACTTATTTTATATCCATCATATTTTTGTAGACAGTAAATATTTATCAAAGGGGAATATCTCTGAGTTGATTGGCAAGAAAAAAGAAGCCACTGTTCCCTGATGTATCATGGATAAATAAGGATGGCTCAAGCTGCCAGAAGCCAATTGTTTTCACACTTTTTTTGCCAGGCGAGGGAGTATAGAAAGGGCTGATGGCAGTCACATGGGCATGAATAGGTCATATGAGTCTTCACGAACCAGCCGGGTTGCAACTTGTAAATTAAATGGCCAAGTGCATCTGTTTATATAATCCAGTGCTAAATCACAGACTGCTACAAAGATATGTTCAGTGTTCTAGAGAATGAAAGTGGCCATGAACGTTCACTATCCTGATCACTCTCAACGTGCCATCAATCCTTCCTCTGACAACAACTTGCCATACTCAGCTGCATCCTGAGCAACCAGGACATGCTGAAGTGACCTGTCCGCTGGATGTTCCTTCAACAAGCTTGACCTCCAAGCCATGAGCCCATCTGAATGGTAAGTGGGGATAGAAGGAGCTCTGTGCTTCCTAGAGCTTAGCCAGATGCTCCACATGATGAATACCATGGTCTTGACATGAACTCATAGAGAGCCCTGTTTTCTTCCCTTTCCCACTACATAGGAATGCTTTCATGACCTCAGAGCAGACATCTGCCTTGAACTACAAGATAAAAACTGATTATGTCCCAAGCCTTTCTACATTTCACTGAGATACATGGCAACTGTCTCTCTTATTCAAGCACCTAATTAGTCTTGAGCCTTCACAAGCACTACATTCTATCTTATTAACTCTTCGGACTGTCTAACCTCAGATATACGTTCACTTAATGGCAAAATCACTATTGCATACATCTAGTCTAGGAAAGCTTAATCAAGCTTTAGAGTCAAACCTCACATTTTCTCCACATAGACAAACAGTTGGTCTGGTCTTCCTAGTGCACCATGTGCACACACCTTGCATTAAGTCTTCAACCACTTCACTGCATTTGCAAGACTAGAATGCATCACCAGGCACTGCTAACTCCCCCTTCTGTACCCGTGTCAGCAAAATGTGACACTGACAGAGGAAAAAATGAATCACCCCTCTCTCCACCTCACCCCTCCTTGCTCTACATCCCACTAGTGCAAAACAGGACTAATGATCCCATCGTGTCACAGCCAATAGATCTGTAACACAATCCAGGCTGAGATATTAAAATGTGACCTCTGATCCAGGCCTAGATCCCATTTGTAGCCCAAGCTAGGGTTAGCTCTGTTCTTCCCCTGAACCATTTTGCTTTTTGCATATTTTAATATTTTAAATTGTAGACACAGGCCTTACAGGTCATTATATGCAATTTTCTTCAGCATTCGTAATGAGTTAGGAACATGTCATGAGGGCTATTAACATATTTTTTGTAATAATTTTACTTTTAAAAATAAAGACCAACACTGAGGTCTAAATTTACTAGGCAGAAGTGGGAGTCATTACATCTGGCATAACAAGAAAGAAATGGCAAGATTAAATCATTTTGGGGCTGCATGGAAGGGGGAAGCTATCCATGGAATCATTTCATGCTCCCTCCTGGGCACCTGTGTCCCAAGCTGACAAGTAGCCACGGCTCACAGGACACAGAGGAAAAAAATGCAAATGGCTTGACTGGCACCCAGTAGGCTTAGTTGCTTTTGTCATGCAAAGCCCAACTCAGAAAAGCAGCAGGAACAAAGCTCTTTCATCATCAATGACTGAAAAAAGAGAAAGGCAAAGGACTTACCTTGTTCACCCATCATCAGGTGTGAAAGACCTTTGAAAGAAAGACAGGGAGAGAAAGAGAAAGAGGAAGTAAGAAAAAAAGAACAAAATAGAAAAAGAAGCAGCAATATCCATGCACACTGGTTGCAGGCCAACACTTCTCAGGATTGGAGCTCACATACTTGAACTAGACCAAGTATGGGTGTAGCACACAGGGCACACACATATGCAGGTGCTGCTTTCCACACTGAGCAGGAATGCATCTGTCACAGATAGAAAAAAATCTCCAAGGAATTGCTGAACTGTGTGTTTAGGGTTCATCATATCCCTTGGGGAGTGACTCCAGAGGCACTGCACACCAGTATGGGTAAATGGGCTAGGAAAGCCAAGGTCTGTAATGGAGCTCTGCAGGGAGCATTCACTCCTCTGGAGAGCTATGGAAATAAATTCTCCTCAGCTAAAGATCTAAAATTCAAGGCTGCAGTGGTCAGTGAAAGGGAGGCCAAGATCCCACCACATCTAGTTCAGATGAAACGTCTGGACTAAGAGCATACACATGCACAAAGCTGTCCTCATTCATGAACATAGTGGCTCCAGCATGTATTTTAGGAGTTGATCAACACTGCTCATACCAAATAGACACTGGTACACCAGACCTGGCAAGGACCGAAAAAATGAGTTTAACACTACTTTTAATACTAATCCATTTCCTTTCTGAGAAGAACTGGAGATTCAGCTTCCAAGGGCACTGTGTTACTTTATGGCTCTATAGCTAAAGCTGCTCTTTGGTTTCATTACTCAGGGTAAAGCCAGAAAGCAGCACAGCTCCCCTCAGCAGTGACAAGCACTATCAGCTCTGTAGATAGGGTTGTGGTGGTCACTTGGGCTGCTCCAGTCCCTGTCTGATAACTCTTTCTGGCATAAACCTTGTTTGTTTCAATGAAAATCTATTTTTTGCCCCAACTTTCAAATAGATGTACTGTGCAACTGTATTCACACAAATATCATTTAGAAATTATTGTATCTATATTCATGTCCAATCCATTAAACATCAATTGATCCATTAGTTGACCCATCGTGTGACAAATGATATCACAGAATTAACATAACAAAAATCAAGTCCTACCCACTCAAGCCATGAGTGATCCTTTTCATACATGGCTCCCTGACCTTCCCTTAGCTTGATTCCTCCTCCACAACTCCTACCCCTCACAGCACTTAGTATGGCAGGGATTTTGATACACACATACATATACCCATACATACACATTCTATCTTAAGTCAGTTTATTGAACAGACAGGTCTGTGACTTTTTAAATTTCACGGAGACTGAGAGAATGAGAATTTTTAACAAGCAGCATGCTGAGTTTGAATTTATTTCTCTCTGTTATATTTTTCTTTGCATTGGCTGGAGAAATCTAAAATCCAAATCATCCCAAGAATATGTTCACCCACAGAGAACTCCAAGACAGATAAGGGGATTAATAATTGTACAGTCTGAGGAATGCAAATATCTTAATGTTCCTGAAGATTAATGTGGATTTAGAAAAATAATCAGAAATACAACATAGGGTTAGACTTTTTTACGGTTTTTAGCTATAAATAAACATAGCGGATTTGATACTGTAGGACATATTTCTGGTCTAAATTACAAGATAAAATTTCACTGAACCACTTTCCTCTGCTAGTAGAGTGGCCTGAATTTGTGTCTCTATTTATGGCCACTGACCCCATCATTCTCCATAGACAAATCTTAGGTATGAACAAATGGGCACTTGAAAGTCACTGTAAAAGGCACTGTAAAAGACGAGTAGACAAAAGTGTAACTGTTAGGACCTATGAAGCACAGAGACTCTGTAGCAGTGGTGAAAAAGGAGAAAAGGCAAGAAGGTGGCAGTAGGACATGCAGCTGAATCTGGCTGAAAAGGGAGGGGACATCAGATGCAAAGCAGAGATAAGAGGTCTCAAACCCTCACCGTGGGGAAGGAAAGCCAGGGCTGAGGCATTGCACCAAGAGGTGCAGCTGCTGGGGATGGCAGCTTGTCCACTTGGGTAGTAGATGGGACACTGACAAAGAGAAACCTCCAGAGAGGGTTCAGAGCAAAAGCCTGCATTGAACACACTGCAAGAAGACCCCTTCTTGCTCCTCCAGCCACAGAGAGTTATAAAAATCTCAGTGTCAGGAATGTCAACAGCACTTTTGTCCTTATCCCTTAAAGGCTGCAGCCCAGAGCCCTTCACCTTCAGTCCAGGAGTGAGCACATCTCCCAGATGTACCCACCATTTTGGCCCCTGGTTTGACCTTGGTTCAAATGTCTGTGAAAGGAAAGTCTCCCTGAGAAGTGTTCACACCCCTTCTGCTTCTTAAAAAAGTTGAAATACAACAGAAGCTGTGGTATTGTATGTACCTCTTCATCTTCTAGTCCCAACTGGACAATGAAGGTAGGGATCTTAATGAAAAATAAAGCCCCCAAAAGCTACCTTTCCCTTTTTAAAACAAGAAGAAAAAGGTGGGTGGATATATAGCAAAAAAAAATATTATATCTTAAGTTGTCCATACACATAGAGAACACCAGCAGAATTCCAGATTCATTATTAAATTGAATAATAATATAAATAATGAAATATTATATCAGCTTTTCTCATCTGAAAATTTTCCTCCCTTGCAATTTAAAGTAGGAGTGAAAATGAGCATATTTATCTCCAACAAAATGTCGTTAACAACCAAAACTTTCAACCATTGAGATCTAAAATCTGTGACATTTGCAGCATGTATAACAAAGGCTCCAAATTAGTCACAGTAAAATCAACACAGAAAATGTGAATTGACATAATTGTCTCACCTTTATAACAATTTCAAGACTTGACAAGACACTAAAAACAATTTTCAGATAGTAAAAGTCAAAGTCATCTCAAGGTGGCATGGCATAGCACTTCCTATTGGACAACAATTAACTAATAAGGTATCCTACAAACCAGTGCAAGAGGTATGAGAATTGTTCAGACCTGCAGACTAGACCAGATGTTGCCAGAACAGGTGGGACACCTATCACAATGCTATTTGGGAATCAACCAGACAGGCCAGCAAAGCTTTCAGCAGGCTCAGGATGCTAAATGAACTCATCAGGCCCTAAAGCATATTCTTCACATATACAGCTGTCGTTTGTGCCAACAGCCATCCCATTCCCCAGAAGCCATGCTTTCCCTTTAATTTTAGATTTGCTCAACAAGAAGCCCTGATTGAAGACTCAGGGCCATAAATCTGGTCAGTGTAGAACTGGGAAAAGGTTGACACAAAACTACATGAGCCACAATAGTCTAGGGGTTGTGTGCTTTTTCCAAACCAATCTAGTCATTCTTACAATAATCTACTGGCTGGGCACGACTGTTGCCCAGCAAAAATGGTGGGTAGAAGTGCTCCGGAAAAGGTTTAGGAAAACCTCAGAATAAACAGCTTAACTGCCTACAAAGAAATTGTATGTCAGGTCAGGAATCTGGTGACTTGTTATTCCTGAACTTCAAACATGAGTGACACTAAGGACAAACTCATGGCTTCAGAAGAAGGTTCTCAATAGGTTTCTTAGACAACAATAAGCATCTCTTTCCGCTCAGCCTCTGCAGCCCCAGCTTCTTCAGACTTTCATCAGTAATTGAAAAGAAAGTGGCCTGCTTCTTCAGAACATTGGTTTGTTATTAAAATAGTATGTCCATTGCTGAGAGCAGACAGACATACAAAACTATGCTCTCTGACCATGATTTATGCCTGCCACAACTGACTCTTCCCATTTAAGTCTGGGAGGTTTTTTGATATTTCTTTAACCTACTACAAATCAGTATTCTTTTCTTAAAGGATTTATTAATCTCCCTTAATCTCAAAGGAACACTTCAAAGAACTACATAAAAAAAAAAAAATATGTGAACCATCTGCTTTCTATACCAAAATAGTAAAATTAGCGGCTCTAATTGTACAAAGTATTAAGGGCCAATACTGGATTCTTATGAAGCCAGAATGACATTTTTAAGAGTAGCTTCAGAGTACAATGATATTAAAGAGCAATGTAGTTAAACAGCAGTCCTCATCTTTAAGGATATACTAGGGACAATGTTCAGGGTGGTGGAGAAAATTAAGGAAACTTTAGAGGCATTTTGAACCCTGTCCCCGCTACCCTTTCACCCCCAGCACCACACTGGGGTACTTGGCAGTTCAAATGGTAAAATAAAGCCACAAAACCTAAGAAGGTGGGGAGAGCACCAAACACGGCTGAGAGTGACAACTGGTTGCAGCAACAAAGGAAGATGGACTCCATCTAATTAATTATAGCTTTTCCCCTGTTACTGGGACCATGCTCTAGGGGTGTGCACGTGTGGGTGCACTGCTGAACTGCAGGCAGGCAGCCTCCGTATTTCCCTTTTAATGATGCTGCCAGATGATTAGCCCAAGAGCTTTTAATGAATGGAAAGACAGACTGCCAGGCAGCAGCAGCAGCCCAGTTCTCCCCAAGGGCAGGCTTGCCCACAGAGGATCTTGGGCATCAGGCTCCCTGACCCATTCAAGCAATAACAGGGCCAGCTGCAATGTATGTCTGAGGCAGGGCATCGTGCCCCCTGGTCCAGGATATACATGCTAGTTCTTTATGGCAGAGCTGAAGAAAAGAATCCTGCAAAAAAGGGATTCTTACAAAAATAAAATGGCTTCTGCTGCAGAGTCTGTTGTTTACATATCCTTTCCTGATTTCCTAAAACCTAAGGAATAAACTTAAGATATAGACTTTTTTTTTCACCTCTGAGCCCCTTACCCCAGCTACATCAGCAGTTCCCTTTTCTTGTTAGGGAAGGAAGCTGACAAGTCCCTTGTCTCCCAGGTTGTCCTTCTTAAAAGGTATCTTGAGGTTTTCTAAAACCCTAAGACTAAGGAAGACTCCAAAAGAGTCTTTCTGTACCAAAAAGAGGGCATTCCAGAAAGGCCAAAGGATGGGACTTGGACGAAGAAGCAAAAACCTTATTTTAAGAGATGCAAAGAATGGATGAAGAGGAAAGATCATTCCGAGGCCTAGTTCAGACCTTTTACCTGATAGACAGATCAGCTTTACCAAGAGGATGCCCTGATTCCTTACCTGATGGCATACACAGTGCAGTAGCACAGGCTGAGTATTGGTCAGTTCTGTTTGATTCAACCATGACAAGCACAGCAGCCCAGGGGCTCCTCAAAGGCCCCAGCAGCAAGGCCAGCCAGAAGTGCAGTTCTGTTATGTAAGCCGAGGCCCACTCCCCATCCAATCACACACAACAGCTATGCTAGCTCCTCTCTTCCACCCCCTTTGCTTCCCCGGCTGTGTAATTCCAGGGTAGGTTTTGTCATTATCAGGGGCAGTGAGTCAGAGTGAGTGGCACTGACTGAATGATCAAAGGAATAAGAGCATGAGGTAGAAGCCAAAGAGAAAGTCGTTTACCCCAACATCTATGGGCAGAAATAATGATCAAACCATATTAGCTCCTTTCCCCTATGGCAGAAACAGTGTTGTGACATTGCACATGGCATATTCCTAGACGTATTCACATAGAGAGGGCTACAAACATGGTGACACTTGAAAGCATAAAATAAATAAAAATAAAAATATAATAACAAAACATGCAAAATAAAACACGCAAGTGTTTGCAAAGATGGCCACATGCACGAGAGAATGTGTGACATAGCAAGACCTAAGGGTGAATGTGTTTTATGACTGACCCATAAGATGTGAAAATCAGAGTAAATCAGACCCAATCAAGTAGGTGCACAAGCTGGGAAAATAAGAACAGTTAGGCATGGAATAGAGTTCTTCATTTTGGAGAAGACATCTCTGACAATATATGTGTTAGAGGTAAAATTCCAAATAATAGGTGAACAGGGAATATTTTTTTTTCCACCTTTGTCAGAACACAAGGAGTAGGAGTCACTGAATGAAATTTTCAAGTAACAGGTCTAAAAACATGTGAAAAAAAGTGCTTTCCACATTTGAGTGATTAAACACTGGGAGTTGTTACCACAGGATACTGTGGAGTTAAAAAATAGAATTGGATTAAGAAAAAAAAAAAAAAAAGACTGGACACATCCAGCGAAAATACGTCCACCAATGACTGTACAATACTATGATCTGAATGCGGTATAAAGTCAGTAAGTCCTTAAAACAGTGACTAACAGAAACCACAAAGGTATATTAGGACAAGACCAATGCCAACATAGCTTCTTAAACTTCTGCCAGAGCATCTACTTTCATAAAAAGATGTTTCTGGGATAGATGAATTCTTACTCTGCCCCCAGTGATCAACACTGTCATTTTGTTGCCAACAGGTGTGCATGGAGCTGAAAAACATTCACATTTCAGGGCAAGAATTCAATCTGGGAACAGTTGCCAGTGCAAAGGGCAACCAAGCATGAAAGCAAAGGTGGCACCTATGAAGAAGAATGTAAGCATGTACAAACTCGTTTCAAACACTTGTGTGAGTGGCACTGAAGGCATGGCATGGGTAGATTCTTGCTCTGACCTAGTAACTTCTGCTAATAGGAAACTTCAGATGGGCTGAAACACAGTTCACACATTTTCATGCCCAAAAAGCGGAGTTCAGCTTTAAGGAAGCAGAAGTTAACATGCAGGTACTGCTTAAATGATCATACGACATGGAGTTAGGGGGACATACTACAACAGCAGCCCTGAGATAAGAAGAGAAAGAAGCTTTAAAGCATGGAGTTCGGAAGATTAAAGACCGTGATCAAAAAAAGTGCTAGTATGCTTCTGCCTTCAGGGATCTCTGTATCTCTATGAAGGAGCTGTTCAGGCAAATAAGGACTAATTTTCCCTCGGGCCTCAACTAACTAGGTCATTCTACTGGGCTGTGTCCATTCAGTTACATGCAAACTCTAGTCAGCAGTAAAATCATGAAAGCAAAATGCCCAGAACTTCATCTCTTAACCTCCTCCCCAGGAGCATATGAAGACCTCTTCCACAAAGGAGTGTGGCATGAACAGCAAAAGCACTGTTTAAACTTTGACACCCTCCTAATATCAAGGACTCGTAGTTTTTTCTCCTGCATATATTATTCCTTTAAAAAAAAAGTGAGATGGGAGCATATCACTTGCTCTTTGATCCATTGGTCCCTTCCCATCAATTTGTTTTACAGAACCTAGACCACTGGCAATGAGTAGAAGGTGCTAAGAAAGGGACCAATATTGTGCAGAGGTGACAGAGGCATCCATTCTGGTCTGTGCTGCACACCACTCCCCAGCCAAGGTCCTTAACCTTTGTAATAAGGCTCTTAACCTCCATAACCTTCAGCCAAAGATCTTTAAGCATGTTGTGAAAGTGAGGTGAGGCTGTAACTATAAGCCCAAATGGAAAACTAAACTACTGAAAAGAGAAATTATTTCTCCTTTACATGAGACAGTGATTCAGTAACCCAGCTGAGTACAGACAGCAACAACACCAACTTCAGGGCCATGCTCTAAATACATGACTTCGCTGCTTACAATGTGGTGGTGTTATTTTGTGACCAGGGACACAGCATTTGCAGGGTAGCTGGGATAACATCTGATAAACTCCTATCATTTGTGAAATAGGTCAGATGGGATCTTCATTTGGCTCTTGAAACAAGTGTAGCACACCAGCCCCTGTTGCTGGTGTACCCCTTCCTCACAAGCAGAGACCTCACAAGCAGGGAAGGCTCATACTACATGTTTTTAATTACTTTGAACAAGACCAACTTATTTGCACCCCACACAAATTACACCCAGCAGAGACTTGTGGTCCCCACTGCTGCCAGCTCCAGCCTACTCACAACTACCTTCTCTTACTGAGGAACTAGTTCTAACCAGTCTATTCAACATTTTAAAATACTCAATCAACGGGCTCTTTACAGCCCTTCTGCTGCCTGTGGGTAAACAGCTATCAGTAGTTCATAAAATCCTTAGTTTGTCTTGTAAACAGTGGATGGTTCAAGAGACCATTCTGACAGGGGCCTGGGGCTCTGCCCTCACAATACAGATAGCTGGATGGCCAAACAGGAAGAAAGCCTCTGCGCAGCTGGGCAGAGGAGAGCACACCGAAACCCTCCTGGTGGACCACATCACTGCCCGGTCACACAGCAATGCCAGTGTCCTCCCCAGGAGGAGCTGAGCAGAGGAACTAGACTGCCTAGGAGTAAACAGTCACAGATCCCAATAATGAGGTGTGGATAATTGTCAGACTGAAAACACACAGATGAGTGTTAACAGCACATGGAAAAGAGCATACAGAGCTGATTAAAAATCCCTGTGAGAAAGCACACAGCAGTCCTGAGAACAAGAACACGTGTGTGAGCAGTGGAGAGAATAAAAAATGCACATCCATGCATATAAATTAAAATAAGAGGACAGTAAGTTAGAAGAGACTGTTCAGGAAGCAAAAGGATGGACCACTCCAGGGGGCCCACAGTAACAGTAGCATGATCCTGTCCTGATTGTGCCATCTTTTGCTTGGGCCCTTAATAGTGAGGCCACTATCCCCTGCATACTGTGCAGGCCTTGGATACGGCCGTGATGTTGTTCACAGCAACACTCATTCGTGGCATAATGGCAATGCCCTCCCAGCAAAACCATCCTCCTCTGCCACAGACACCAACAGCTTCAGGGTGTGGTGGAGAGACTTGTGACCACAAGCCCTTGGTCCATATCCTGTCAGATCTTGACAAGATGAGAAGAAACAGGAGTTCCTGGACACCTCAGACTGGGGCAGAGAAGGTGTATGTTCAGCCCCATGGGTTACTGAAAAGATTCAATCTTACGGTTGACAGAGCCTTTCTTTCCAAGGCATGACACTCAACATTTGCCATTTGGCCACTTCCATCCCCATTGTTGCCAGCTGAGATGCACACAGAATGCAAAGTACCTCAGCAGAAAAGAAAGGGGACTGACAAGAGAAGCCAAAAGGCTAAACATGCAGGAAAATTATCCAAGTGGCTGGCCCTCACTGTGTGTCTCAGAAGTGTTTCATAAAACTCGGATTATCCAAGTGTAGAAAAGAAACAAATTGAACAGAAAACTCATTCCAGGTCCAGGTCAGGTTTATCAAAAGATGTGCAGAAAGCTGAGAAGGAAAAGAGCCTTGACTTTCCCGTCATCCCACTTTAGCCAGGGCAATGCTAGCTGCTTCCTTCAGCTCTCACTTCCATTTTGCCTCATGATAAATGAGGTGAGGCTGCCTGAACATGTGGAAAATATAAGTTGCTTAAGATTTAGTAGCAACAGAATGTGGAATATAGCATAAAGTGGTCTAGTTCCATTAGCCCTTGTAGCTGAAGTTGGGGGAGTCGGATCCTTTCAGCAATGGAACGCAATCTGGGGAGGGAGGTCTGGAGTTCTCTGTGGTAAAATACTCCCTTGTGGAAGAACTCCACAAATAAACAAGCATATAAACACACATTTTTTTGCCTTTTAAATGAATCATTTGTGCCCTGTTAGGAATTAAAGTTTTGATACCTAAATAAGACCACGCATTCACATTCGGCCAGAAAGATACTCACTGGTTTTTAAAACCTAAACCAAAACAACAACAAAAACCTCCTTTTTTACTGGAAATGAACCTCAAGAGGTTATCAGTGGGACTAGCAAATGGAGTAGACTGCAGTAGGAGAAGGAAAATCACTGAACTAGTTTTCTATGCCAGAGCATACACAGATGTATCAGACAAACTGTATAAAATACAATGTTCAATGCCAGGTAATTAGCAATAGAAGTAACCATTTTTATTGTAATTTTCATTCAGAAATCATCCCTTTAACTGACCAACACAATGTCATCTCTGAGGACAGAAGTTTACGACCTTTGCTATTATAAAGCCCTCCTTTTAGTAACGACTTTGCACTTCAGACCCTGTGACGTCCAGTATGAAGATTTGTTCTGTACGCTCTCAGGAAGCAGAATGAGATTTCTGCCCCTGCCAACTGCCCACCACCAGTCCTTAAACAGCAGACTTTCAGCTCAGCAAAAGCAACACTTACCTGGAATATGATTGACATCTGTCGAGGTGTTTTCATGGCAAGCAGAAGGGAGAAAAGGAAAAGAGAGAGAGAAGAGAAAAAAGCCATTAGAGATTCACACAGCAACTCAGCATCCTTGCATGGAAATCAATTTCATGCAAAACCAGAAGTAATTAGGTTTGTTTGAAGGCCACCCATCTGCAGCCAAGCACCCAGCCATGCAAGGGAGGAGGCACTGGCTCCCTCTCCGCTGTGCATGTAAAAGTGAATCCACCATCATATCTGTCCGGAGAGAGTTCCTGGAATCAGATAGAACCAAGCCACATCAGTTCCTGTAAGAATATTGGTTAAAATATTCTACTGTTCTTCACACACAAATGCAAAAGAAAGAAACAAAAAACAGTCTGCCTGCAGTAGGTTTCTATCGCACATAAATTCAAGCAAGTTTTCAGAGAAAAGAAAAGAACCTGCTCCCCTTTTACAAGGGGCCATGTGAATTTATGACCAGGTGCAAGACACACAACATAGGCTTAAAGTCTAGAAGAGAGACCATTCCTTTTCATTCCTCCTGCCCATCATTCCCAAAACAACAATCCTTCATTGCAGACAGCAGCGGGGGTGGGGGAGGACTGACAGAAGCTTGCAGGTCCCACATGTTGTCTTTTCACAAGGTGCTGAATTCAGACCAAATGTCATTCAATATTTTTCTCTTTGTGACATATACCGCTTTTCAGAATAAAGCGCACAAATCCCAGAATACATTAGTCCTTTGGAAAAAAAAAAAAAAGAAGACCAAGCGATAGTATCGATCACAGACAAGGCATATCTTTGAATGTAGTATCTGTCTTGGGCACAGCCCAACCATCTCAGAGAATGACTTTAAAAAAATGCCTCTCATAACTTTTTTAGCATCCAAAGTTTAGTCTTGTTATGAACAGCTACACTTAACACCATGAGGGAGGAACCCCAGAAATCTCACGGGATTAGAGTAGATCAGTATTTTCCTTCCAGGGCAGCCCTCCAAATAAAAAAACCCAACACGTTTGAGGAAACACTGGGGCCAGGTCCATAGGTAGCATTCTGTCCTGCAGGCTTGTACCTGGCCCAGGAGATGTGCTGATGCAGGCATCATCTTTCCAGCAAGACTTCAAAGCAATACATTAATGACTGGGACTACTACAGGTCCCAGACCACTTCTGCCAGAGGTCTATGAGCATGACATGATGGGTGCTTTGGCTATACACCAAGGTCTAAGAATGTATTCTCCTTCCACCAATATCCCCTCCAATTTCCATCAGTATGCCACCCTTTTCTAAAGCAGCCGTGTTGCTGTGAAACTGATGCCACTTGTCTTCTGGAGCCACTTGCATTTCAGTAGCGAGTGATTCCTGTGCATGCTGCTTTTTGTTTATCACTTTTTAATGGATTCACAATCATTTGAGTAAAAGTCCCTGGGGTACATCACACATATATCAAGCCATCGTCCCCTAAGGAGGTATATAACCCAAATAAAACAATGCACAAAGAGAGGAGGGACTGTTGCATCAACTCTTTAATTATCATAGCTTTATACTAAACATTTATGTCAGATGTGACAAGTGTTATTTGTTGCCTTTCCTCTTTTAACACATAATTGTATCGAAGAACCGGTGTCTTGGCATGCAAGCCTGGAAGGACACTTAGCACTGAAAGTTTGCTTGAAAGTAATCATTTTTAGGCAGGAAAAGTAAACAAGTGTCAGGCAGCAATGCATGCACTGAGGGTGGAAGGCAACAGGAAGTGACAGCAGAGGCAGAATGAAAGAGCAGACCCTTAAACACCACTGCAGAATGTGAGTACAATGCCAAAGAATTTACAAGTCCACAGCTAGGACCTGAGTTGAGGTGTTGCTTGGGAAAATCAGTGGCAGAGAAGACGATCACACATTTCAGAAGAGGAAGAAGGGAGCATCAGAAGGTACTGAAAGTGTTTCTGACAATCCATCAGCTGTCCCAAAGCCTATTCTAAGCAGGTACAAAACTCTAGACCTGTGCTGCCCTCCCAGCCTCCCTACACACCTGACAAAGGAGCGGGCACAACTGCAGTCCGGGCTACCTCAGGGGCCTGGGAATAGCAAGTAGCCTCACCAGGGTGTCTGTGCTCCAGGAGGAAATCTCCAGGACATTTAGGGAATAAAAAGGATCAGCGGATAGAAGCAAAGGAAAGAGCTAACCAAGGGTGAGCAAGGGATAAACACATTAAGCAAATAAGAGGCAGTGGGCTGTAACTGATACACTGATTGAAACAATACTTATTTAACTGTACACAAATTAAGCAGGTCATGAAGCTGATAAAAAGGAGAACAGCAAAGTATTACGAACTACACAAGCATTTCTAAATTGTAGCTTCTCAATGGCAAGTAACAGGGAGCAGACAGGAAGGGGATTTGCTTTTACCCATATTTATGGTTCCAATGTCCCTAAGAGCAGGCACCTCTGATCCTGACTGGTTTTACTCTTAGCTTTCCTTTTGCTGTACCTTTTTTGTAAAGTCTCCACCCAACACAAGTTGCATCACAAATTTCACCGTTTACATCTCTTGTGACACTTTTGCAATATTTACCTATTTGGCAGCCCAGGTCATTAGAGTTACTTCCTATAGTAAACACAAAGGGAGTTTCTTGTATTGCAGACACCCCACCATGTGGTATCTGCTGGCAAATGCTGATTTTCAAATGGTGAAAAGTTCTTGATTTTTTTTCTAAAACACACGAGAAAGCACTGCTTTCTTTATGAAGACAAAAATGGCATATAAGCAGTCAGTCCCCACAAAAGGCCCTGACACTACAATAAATACCTCTGTGACATACAATTGAAAGTGCCACGCAAGTCCTCATGGGAAACCTCGTAATACCTCTGCAGTGTGTTGTGCCACTCCACTGTGAGGCACAATTAAAACTGTGGGTGCATATATATACAAAAGGGGCCCTTAATAAGAAGCCTCTGATCCAGCACCTTATGGCTGGTGGCTCCACAATTAGGAGAAAATTAATGCCTCAAGAAAGGCAAAAGATAAGAGATGGCAAACAGAGTGATAGCCTGGGAAGCTGAGCTGATTCTCTTTCAGGACCTGTTATGTGAGACATTCTGTCAAATTCTCTTCATGTTTTTCTGGTTTGTTTAAAACAAAACAAAACCAAACAAACAAACAACAACCCACCCTGCACCCCCCAAAAAAACCCCAACGAAAACCAAAAAAACCCACCGCTGTTTAAAACATGTCCCCACTCTCTTCCTCTTCTATCAGTACTATTTTCCTCTCCCCACAGGGACCTATTGCCTGCCAGTGGAACCGAGGAGGTACAGTACTCCCTGATTAACAGGAAGCATGCAGAACCTATGGCTAACAAAAAGCCCAGTAGTGACCATGGGACTCACTGCTGTGCAGACGAGGTTTCTCCAGTTCCTTCAGCTCAGAGCAGTTCAAATGCAGAAAGGTCTACCCCTTAGCAAAGGACAAGGCAGGGTTTGCTTTATCCTATACACAAGAGTCCTTTTATTGCTCCTTTGTAAAGGGCTGAGCCACAAGCCGGTGCTGTTTGCTTTTGTCCTTTGATGCTAATAGCTGGGTTGAAAGAGGAATCAGCAGGACTGCTGCCTTTGGTGCAGCCCCAGCCATCTGAGAGCGGTGGAAAGGGAAGGAGGAGGATGAAGGGGAGCGGTAGGAACAAAGCAAACATTATTATAGCTCAGATCATTCCATGCCTGTAGAGGAAACATCTGAGGTAGTTTTAAATCTAACAACTTTTTAAAAGTTCATCAATACGGGAAGGTGTTATGAGAGTATACTTCTCTAACTGGAAGACAAGGGCAGCACAGACTTTTTAAGCTCACCAGCCCTACCAGTACACATCACTTTGACCTGAAGAGACCTGCTTTCATTCCCATGTCCACAGTCCATTCAGTCTTGTCCCCTGCTTTGATGGGTTTTGGACACCTGTCTTCCACCAGCTAACCTGAGCACCACTTTCTGAATACACACATCACAAACCAGCCATCAGTTGGAAGCATCCTAGGCTAAGTGGAAATAAGCACAGAACTGAATGGCACCGTCTTGTATTACAAGTCCCCCAAGCTCTCCAGCATCACCCTCCAGGGCTCTCTGGTTACCCTCTTCCTGAATGCCAGTGTGTGGGGAGCAGGCAGACACTGGGGAAAGGAGGCAAACAAAACTTTTAACACTTAGAGGCATCTTTTTGTCACATGAGACTCATCCCCAAATAAGAGGAGATGCTGCCTTTAGACAGGAAAGTGACCTTACTCTGAATCTCATTCAGTTACTAAAAAAGCTTTTCTGAAGCAGATTTAGCTCTTACCATGCTGCAAATACAGCAAATTAATATAGGTACAATTTCACTGGCAGAAGCATGACTGGTTGAGAACTCTCGAACACTTATTTGGACTTACTGATATATATGAAAAAAGTTCAGAGAACATAGATTGATGCATTTATAGTAGCTTGTGAAATGATTCAAAAGATATGTGATGAGCCAGGCTGGACTCCTTTGGTGTGGTAGTAAGAGAAGCTGGTGACTCAGAACTGAATGATTTCCTCTTAACTGAGCTCTGATGCAACATTTAGCCAAAATGCAGCTCTTCATCACATTGTTAGAGATGGAAACCCCTCAAATTGCAATGAGCAAAGTCTTCATTACTTTGATACTTCATCAAACAAAGTGTTAATTCCAGATGCTGATTTGGCAAGTGATCACATTCCATTCTAACCTGGTCTGTTAAGATAAATGTAAACATATGGTCCTACTTCATCTCCTACACCAAGCTGCTGGGGACCAGTGTTGTCAGGGCACAACTGTACAGGCTCCCTGTCTTTCTCTACAGGACATTGTTTCAAAGGCACCTGGGAGGGTTGCAGTGACATAAAAAGAAACAGCATTTACGTGGTATGAACAGCTTCTGACAACAATTTGCCTGGGTAAAGACAGGCTCTGTAATGAGATCAATTCCAAGCATTAGTACAACAGCCCTGTAGTGCCCTGCTCATACAGGAGATAGGCACCTTGAAGACTCTTGTATTTATGGTTAGCTAGGTTAAAATCTTGGCTCCATTAAATTCATACACGTCTTGACAGTTACTTTGATAGTGGTGGGTTTTTATTCCTCATATATACTTAATGTCTTTGGTAGTAGGGTCCATCCCACTGATTCCAGTGGAATTACCACAGAAGAAAATTTGACCAATTCTATTTAATTTGCTAAGCATTTAGGATACTGAAATAAATTGAAGGCCACTCAAGCCTATGATGTTTGTCACAGAGATGTACACTAGGATCATGAAGAACTTCACAGTACTAGCAGGTGTAGGGCTTATTGTCTCACTCCAGAAAAATAGGACCCTATAATTTGTGTTAATGGAGTGTTGAACATTTCTGATTTTATTCAGTGGAGACAAGTGGTGACACATACACAAACAAGTTCATCACAATCAATTACATTTTTCTGTGTCCTTTGCCCTTGGGATCACTTAGAGGCTTCATTCTCTTGGGACTAGTAGTCACTTGATATGTTGCATAAAATTGCAGACATTTGTGTTACTGTGCCTTTGCACAGCTAATACTTGGGATCCCAAAGCACTTATTAGCTGTGAATATAGGAATCATTCATCCAGTACTGAAATGCAGCCAGCTCCGAAGTGAAAGAGACAGATGTTTAACAGCTTCTAGGAAGGCCATCCAGCAGTTTAGCACGTCAGAGTTAGAACAACAAGAACTACTTAAAGAGGCAGAAAGAAACTTGGCAGATTGTACTAAACATGCCATGCGATTTTAAAGTGCTCCTGTTTTAAATGAGATGAAGGGATTCAATTTCAAATCTTATCTGAGTGATTAACAGTGATTTGATGTATGTATGTACTGTATGTACTAATGTCACGAGCAGACTGCCCTCTCCACATGGTCAAATGTGGTGTTGACTGACATGTACCTGAGCATGTCAACCTCTAAAGCATATGAGGTGTGAGTGGATCCTATACCTACTAAAGAAAATGGACCCCTTACCTCAAGGGGGTAAGCTTTCTCCTCTCAGGCAAACAAGACACTCAGGCAGAACGTGAGCTATTGCTAGCTGGGGAGACTTTTGAAAGCCACTATGATTTCACTACAATTGCCTGGCCATTTAGAAAAGTGCTTTCCTATCAACATGGTATAGATGGATTAAGTATGCCTGCTGCTTTCAGAAACCAATGCACCAGTATTTCTAGCTCCAGTAAGAGTAAAAACCTAACCAAAAAAAATCTTAGAGAAATGAATTCATAATAATCTCTCTAATTAACTCTGTATCATTACTATTCTTAGATAAGGCTGCTTGCTGATTTCATGGCTTGCAGTGAAAAGTACCATCCTCTCCCACACATCCCAACAAATATGCTCATGTACAGTCGTTGGGGCCTTGGCTACACTGCTGCAGAAAAAGTCAACAGTTCGTAGCCTACTATTAGTAAAAATCCAGTTTAGTTACTCGGTGCCCTCCAGACAATCTGTTGACCTTCATTTAAACTACCTAGGTACATTGCCTGAGTACTCCAGGATGAAGCTTCTTTCTATTTCATCCTAGGTGCCTGGGCACTGGAGAAAATAAGAGAATTTGCTCCCTGCTATTTTGCACAGCACCTCTGTACATCGCCATTCAGCAACTCGTGTTCACAGACTTCTGGAGCACACACAGACACAGAACTGTGTAACCTGTGAAGGGCAGGTGCAAGCAGAAAAAAACAAAGTGTCCTCCACATTCACCACAGACAGAATGAGAAGAAACTTATGATGCAGAAAGGGAAGTTTCAGATTAACCTTAGAAAAAATTGGTAGCAAAAGGGTAGGGAGGCTCTGGAATAGACTGGGTACTGGGACTTAGCCACCAGCATTGGAGACTATTAAGAAAAGACTAAACAAGTATTTCTCATTAATTTTTCAAATACACCTGATCTTGTCTTGGAAAGACTAGCTGGCCCTTGAGACCTTTTCCAAACCCATTTTTCTTATAAATAATTCTTATAATTCTTATAATTCTTTTGCTCTAAATTCAAAATGCACTCTCCCCAACCAATCCCATCAGTAACAGCTGCCAGGCTGCACAAGCTAAAAGCTATTTTCATTTTTTTACTTAAAACTTGCAACTGAATGCATCACATCAGGCATCCCCTACCTGTTGCTTTGTAAAATATTATGATAAACATTCTCTATTTAGCATTACTACATCACTCTTGATTGTAACTATCTACCTCACCTCCTGGTTTAGCCACTTCTTTTCTAAACTGAAGAGTGCTGATCCACCAAGACCCTCTGCATATGACAGCCATTCTGTGCCCACAGCACAAAGACATCTAAGTCATCTACAGCAGGATCAGTTTTGAATTACATCCTTGGTTTAGCTGTACTGGGACATTTGTGTAATTAGTATATTTTAGCACAGGTCCAAACCCATCAGATGTCCCTCCCCTGGGAGTATCCAGTACTACATAATCTGGACAAAAATCCAATGTGAAGAAAGCTATTCTTGTCAGAAGAAGAGGCTGCTAAGTTTATGAATTAGAAATAGAGATTGTGTTTGAACAAGGCAGCCTAAGAGCACTCTACGTCTCTGGAGATCCTTGTTCCTCACCAGGGCCTGGTGCAGATCCAGATTCTTTCTTTTCCTTCTGTTTAACAGAATCATGCACACAGCCCTATAAAGAGCATTCATCTGCCCTTGAATTCGCTTGCAACAGTTGGGCCAAGAACAAGCTATAGCTCCTTTGAAGGAGGAATAGATACCAGAAGACAAGTCATGTCATAGAAAAATTTGAACAGTCTGGTAGCGTGTACCCAAGTTACACATGTACAGTACACGGTCTCCTCCACAAACACTACAATTTGTCATTCAAAGTTCCACGAAAACAGCAAAAGCCAACATATGGTTCATCACATTATATATTACAAGTGCCAAAGCTTTTTCCACCTAAGTGGCCACTCACAGAAGAAAAAAAAAGGGGACAGCATGACTTTCCTGCCTTCAGCTACAGTATTTGGAATGGCTATTTACAAGCCACTTGTATATTAGGAGCAGTGGCAGGGTTACAGAGAGAGTTAGTTTTGCATTTCATAGGTCATCTTCAATGGTAAATAGAGGAAGATGATTTCTCTCTCCCAGAACCTATGACCTACCACCTTCTTCTCAGAAGAAACAAGAACCTATGACCTAAGCAATGTATGCTTTTATGCTTCTGCCTGGCTTTTACACTACCACAATATTACCTAGGCACCTCTGTACCTACTTCCACGCAAACACTTATGACTGGAAACACCTGTCCTCATTCAGACTTCCCTTCAAGGTGAGGGAGCCTCACGCTTCACAAAGCCTTTCAAAAACCACTTGCAAGAGAGTTACACTCCCATGGACAGCTCCTTCCTCATGTTCTAATTACAGTTGAAACTAGCTTACCATTACAAGCCAAATTTTCTCTTGACTTTAACAAGGACTAAATCAACCAATGTGACACTTCAGTGGATGAATTACAGCAAGAGATGTTCTTGTAAGCTGGAGGTGACTCACATAACAAATCTTAGGGATACAGGAGCCAGTTCTTCTCCAATAGCTTTCCAATTTTAATTGATTTAGGCATCAGGAAGGGATGGCAACTGGATGGATCTCCCTAAATGAAATATCCTCCACACAAGGAATGCCTTCCCTGGATTTAAACACATAGCTAATTCTCAGATCCAGCAACGGCAATGAGGGTTATCAGGACATAAAGGCAACAGGAAGCTTGATGATTGTGATGTACAACAGTGAACTTTCCCATGCTGGCTACCACAAAAATTAATCTATTTTTGAGCAGTCTTGTGGCTTATGCTGAAGTGACCCGAGAAGCTAAAACTAGTTTCATTGCAGGCACTCTATCTGCTCAAAGTACTGATATCAGGCCAGTGGTGTTTTACCTTTGTCTGCATCACCTGCAAACCCAACACAGAGACTGGAAACCAGGGCTTTACCTATCACATGCCACAGAAAGAGAGTACCTGTCCTCTTGAGCAAGAACCTTCATGCATGCAGTGTACTTGCAGCTTTGTCTTGTTCTCAGAAGCTACCAAAGGCATTTACTAACCCCAAATCCATTGCAAATTGTGATGCCTCCATTCCTCTCTTAATCATCCAAAAAATGATGGACAGGAATGAACTTCAGGCGTATTCCGTGTGACATATACAACACTGAGGATATTCAATAAATACTAACAAAAAGAACAGAAAAGGGAGTTAACACAAGGAGATTTGGGAAAAAAAAAAAAAAAAGGTGATAAGTAAGCAGAGAAAGGGCTCATTAAGCCTATGAAGAGGCCCAAGCAATAATCTATTTGCTGTACCCAGTCTTGGAATTAATAAAACAAATCCCTTGATAAGTCTGACACGAGTTATTAGAGTATGTTAATATTCCCTGCAGAGCAATCTCCAACAGAGCTGGAGCCAGAAAAGGATGTGACTAGCCTAGTCAGACAAGGGTGAAAGGAGAGTAAGGAGGACCCTTCTCCAAACCCACCTGTCATTGTCAGCATTGCTTACTCCTACCCAGCCTCCTTCTAGAAAGGGTCAGAGGCTGTAGAACGAGGGGAAAAACCTGTGAGGAGGAAAATTCCCCATCCCCACTTCTGCTGCCCCCCTGATGCAAAGAAGATACATGATTTTGTTTGCTACACAAAATAAAAAGCACTACAGCCTGGGAAGGAGGAGGAATATCCATCCAAGGTCCAGCTGATGCTGCTTGAAAAGAGGGTTCTCAGCCTTTGAAGTGATATGAGTTACTCATTATCTATATTTCCTTTTATTATATCTTATTAAAATGTTTATTTTATTGCACCACTTGTTGTTGAGCTTTCTTATTTAGGTCAGGAAAAATCCCTGCACATTATCTCTCACTCACCTGCTCCCCAGTGTGGAACAGCTCTAAGGGAAAGACTCCTCAGAAAAGGTTGCCACAGTGCTGGTTAGCCACCCGGTGCCATCAGGTGCTAAGATTTATGCTTCAGTAGGTCTCTCTGGCCAAGGAACCTCTCATAGTCTCCTATTCTAAACACTCATCTCCTTGAATTGACTACTGATTTAAAAATAAAGACCATCATCTTGAAATTTACTTTGTGGCTATGATGCGCTTATCATGCCTCTGGGTTTAGTATACCTAAGTATCAACTAATTACTGATTCATTCACTCCATTTCCAATTAGGACACAGTTCTAGTGTGCCAGTAAAGTGAGAACTCTATTTATTACATATAAAAAGATATAGTGTATGTTCCTCCAACTTAGAATAATCATCCTAAATACAGCATGAGTAATCAGAAGAAATGCATCTTCTTTTGCTCCCGTTCCTACACTTACATATCATTTTTAGAGTATGTGTTAGTGGGTTTTATATTCCATGTTATTGCTGTATTTGCTGCTGTAATATATATATTTAAATTGAATAGAAGTCATCAAGAGGTTCTATTGGAAGCATTTGCCTTGTTTATTGTTGAAAGGCACTGCTTGAAAAAGAGTAAGTGCTGACTAAAGTGAATGTGAAACATAATGATGGGAAACAGCTGCATTCCGCATCTTTCAAAACACTAGATTTTCTTCTGTAAATGTCTAATGTAGACCTCCAGCTTACACTGGGATCCATGCAGATGCAGACCCAAGTGCATAATCACATGGCAGGGCAGGACCTTGTACCCACTGAATTCAGTGGATGTCTCTCTCCATTGAACAGACTAGGATCAGGCCCCCAAAATTATCAGCACTTGCATGTAGAAGAACTTTGGATTTGTTTTTTTCTATACACACTCCAAAACACTTCTGATTAATATGTTAATGTAATACACATAAGCTCATTCCAAGAATAACTGAAAACAGCCAAAGGAGATGTAGGAGAAAGAGCTGTACTTCTTTTTGGTAAGATGTACTTTATTAAACTCCTTATTAAACCTGTGTAAAGCAGTGTGTGCAATTAATAGCTTCCATGCTCACTTTCTCACATCTGTTATACAAAAGACACTGCTGAGCAACGTGAAACTTTTTACCTCCAGGCCACCAGTTCCAATCCACTGTATGTCAATAAAGATTCAAAGTTATTCACAGCTAGCAGTCCTTCCATGACCTAAGTGAAATTAGATGAGTGGAGCCCTCAATTCATGTCCTGGCTGATTTCTGAATCCAAAAAAGCCACCATCATAATAATTGGCTTCCAGCAGCACACAAACATGTTGAGCACTGTATAAACTGAGAAAGCACAACCCCCCACCAAGATGACTACCAAATACACTGTCAAACACTAGCACTAATTGATACCTCAGCTGGGTCTTAAGCACAGAACGAACACAATTTAGTCTCTTATTTCTAAATGCAATCTCTTAGCAGACAATTTCTACCAGATGCTTGTTGCATGAGTAAAACCTAGTACCTCTCCTCCAGGAATTGTTATTCCTCACCAGCCAGGATCCGTCTCTAAGTGTTCATGCACCTAAAGCATGGAAAAGGAAGGTGTTAGGACCAGCAGCATACATCAGGCTGTCCCAGCGTGTTTGTACCACCATGTCTGTGATGAAGTCATAGAGAGTCGCAGCCCTTTCTTATTCCCTGAACAATTCAGGGCCCATAACTCCAGCATGAACCAGGGAAAGCTGTTCAGCTTACTCTGATTACATCTTACAGAGCCTCATTCACTGCCAGGTGAGTAAGCAGTCCCATGCTTAAAAACCTAATAAAAACTTCCTTTACTGGGAAGACACAGCCCTGAAACAAAACAATAACCATTAGGGAGCAGAGACACAATTCATCTTTGGATTTCAGTGACAGTCATAAGCACTACTGCTGAGGGATTTGGAAGAAGGCCTGTACTTCCTTTTCTACGCTTTCTAAAATTACTAAAAGGCAATATCTGTTCTCTCTTCTTCATGAATATGTCACTATGGATTCCACCGGAAATGACCGGAAAGCAGCAGCCTTCCAGGACTGTAGGAGAAAAGGAGTGACTGAAGGACGATATTCCTCAACTGGCATCTGACCTAGCTGCCTTTTCAAAGACATAATGTTTAACAAGATACAGAATTATTTTGCATTGCTACCTCAGAACACATTGCAGAAACAGGCACTAACACCTGCTTCTGAGTTCACAGAACCACAGAATGACAAAGTAGTTAAAGTTTGAATGGACCTCCTCAGACCAAGTATTCTGACCTCCCGATTCCCTCACGGTTAAACTAGGTTTGCTCAAGGTTTTCACTGGCCAGGTTTTTACTATCTTCAAGGATGGAAGACCATGCAAGAGTTAGTGAAGTGTGCCTGAATATGCAGAACAGCCCACTCATATAAAGAGAGCTGGATGTAACCTCTAAGTGATTCAGAAAGGTGTATTTTTGATGGGCTGGATACAGCCATAAAACACACAGGGAAGTAGTCTAAGAGATGCACTCCTTTCCCCTCTACACGGGAATGCAAGCTTTAGAAGGACAGCACAGATAATGATTTGCCCCGCAGGCATGGTAGGAATGAAGTTGGAGTTTCAGTTATGGAGTTTCCATAACCATTTTTTGTAATTGAATGCTGCATGATCCAGCTGAAGTTGCTGAAGTCTTTGTATTAGGGGAGATCCACAAGAAGAAACATTCAAATATAGTACAGGCTAATGCTGCTTCAAAGTAAACTTTAGAAAAAAGACATTGAGGCTTCAGATAGAAATTAAGTCTCTAATGAAAAAAAGTCTGTATAACATAGAACCTGAAGGATTACTAATATTGGTAATACTGAATTTAAAACAGAATATATGATTGTATGTAACTGCTTAACTATGCGATATGCTGATATTGTTGCAAGGTAAACTCCAAGAATTGAATATTAATCCAGCACATTGCAAGAACAGCATGCGGGAGCCATCTTTTCACTAAAGGCTTGCATAGGTTCAGATAGCTTTAAGCAGCTCCTATTTAAAACTCATACTGAGAGACATAACTCCATCTGCATGAGAACTTGTTAACTTGTATGAAAATTTCCTGAACCTGTAAGAAGCAAACTGGTAGTCATATTCAGCCGCTCACCTCTCCTGTTTCACACACAGCAGCCACTCAACTAGGAACATTATCTGTGGGTCAGTCTGGTTCGTATCCACATAAGAAGGAAGAAAGGTGGGAGCCAGCTGGACAACTAGAGAGGTATAACAACCCAAACACTGTCATTTGGTAAAAGGTGATTAGGAAAATCTTGGCCTTGTACCACCTAATCCTGCACATTAGGCAAGAACCATGGGGAAGCAATAGAAAACTACACAGTTGCAAAATTAAGCCAATAGAAACCTAGCACAGGCAGTATATGGAGCGGCAGATGGAGCACATGGTATCTTCCCTGGGAAACAAGTCTGTCATGAAATATCTGTATTAGCAGAATGTACAGAAGAACATTTATAAAGACTTTTTCAGCAGTCACCAGTTGTTGGATATCAACCCTGGTGAGGAAGCTTGGCAGCTTGGAGGCACAGAGCAACAGGGTTAATAACACTATATCCAGATCCTGATGATTTCCCAGAGAGAGAACAATTGAGTACATCTCCCAGGCTGTTTATATAATGCAACATTATATGGACATATTGCTTATCAGCCATGCCACAACAGAACACTGTAAAACAAGTAGAAACACTATGCTGACCAGCCTGACAACTTCCTATTCCAGGTCATTATTGTAGCTTCATCTCCTTCGGAGAGCATATTACTCAGCACTGCAGGTAGCTCAGGTGGATATCTGTGCCTTAGAGTGATATTGCCCTGAAATGGCCATGATCATTGTCACTGTGGGGAGGACAATAAGGAAACATTCTTTTCCAGGATTAGCCATAAGAAGTTTAGGTGGAAACATGTGATCCCCTTGCTGCTATGGTGTCTAGACAAAATATATTGACCTCAGCCAAGCTCCAGAAGGCCAGAGGTGAAGCCTAACAAATAGTATCAGTTCTGCACACCACCACTGAGAGGCACTGATTCTTTCTTACCAGTGTAATACAGTTTAATTCCCACTTGTAAATAACTAGAGAAAAAGAAACTATTCAAGAGGAGGATATTGCCTATCAGTCATAATGTCCATTAACATAATGTCCTGCTTGTTAAGGGTGAAAGAGTAACTGTTCGATCTACGGGGGAAAGCAGAACCATCTTCTACCCCAAATGCTGAATGTTTGACAAACCCCCCACAATAACATGAAGAGTAAGGAAAAAAAATAGCCCTTGCCTTAGGAACACTGAGGTCAAAAGCACCACTCCAAGGTACGTCCTATAGGTTGGGTGACAGTATGCAAAAACTGTAAGCAAGTCTTGAGCTTCAAGATGTCGGTCAATAAAGGTCCATTTCACTATCCTAAGCTTCATACAGAAGACAATACAAATGCATCTGCTACATTCCTTCAGACCTAGAACAGGGAAACAACCTCCCTTATTTTTTGGGGTAATCTAACATGAGCAAAAACTGCTTCTTCACTCCTATGTAGTCTCTTGTATGAATTCCAGAGAAAGCAACACCCACTTCTGTTGGGGGCAAGTTTTCTCATGAGTGACACCCTGAAAAAGAATGGCTGAAAATGTACAAAAGATTAAACTGGTCAGATAGCTACAGCCATACTATGATTTACAAAAGAAGAAGCTGTCTCCAAAGATTTGTTCACTAAATTCTGAAAGTGCTCCTAATCAACACTGCAAATTTGCAGGTGTATAATGTGTGGGGGCTGTGTTATCAGTGAAGAAGATGACCGTTACCCTCCAGTATCTCACTAAACTTCTTGGCATGTTATGCAGGTTGCTAAGAAAGTAAAAGGTATCGATCTGAGAACTGTATTCACTGCAATTCAGTAACAAAATGCAAAACCCTAGAAAGCTCAAGTTCTGCCCCCTGGTATTTCAGAATATGAAGTCCTGTCCTGTATTACAGCTATAAAGTCTCAAATAAAAATACTCAGGGTTGGTCTGAACCTCTTTGAACCTCTAATGCCTAATATTCCATGGTAGCACCTTGCCACCATGGCAGACACAGCCATAGCAATTGGGATGTCCAGTGCCATCTGAAAGACCGCCTTGGCCAATCCTCTCTTAAATAATGTCTAAACATGTCTCTCTTAAAAATGTGTTAAATGTCATGCTGCCACCTTTCAGCAGTGTTTCAGAGTCACATTTGTTTTTGACTGTTCATATAATTTTATGCCCTACATGATTTCCTTCATGAAATGAAGGATGCTCATGTAAAGCATATCTTACCAAAAGTAATGACTATAGATACATTCAATCCACAGATGGAACTGGAATCTCTTCTCCACGCATTTTGCACTGGGTATTACTCAACTGATGCTAGCAAAGAGCTCTGGCATGGTCAAAGATGCCTACTTATTACTACAGTAATTTTGATTGGAACATCTGACATCCTACAAGCTATACTTGATAACTTGATCTCCAGAGTCTCTCAAACTCTTAAGAACCATGTCCAAGCACTAAACAGCAACTTAATATTCCCCAGTTTGCATGATACTACTTCACCAGATGACAAGGATATAACAGGTGCTTTGGTAGTGACCATCAGTACTGCTTTGTCACAAGATCTTACTCTTCACCATCCTTCTCCATATCAGTATGGAAAGACATTTTCCATTGCCTCAAATGCAGTGCAGACCACCTTTTAATCAACTCCAGATCATGCAGCAGTGCACAGTCTCATGACATACAGATTATCATTGCTCTGCTGGCAACTTTGGGCTAATCCTGGCAAGGTTTGAGACAGAACCTTGGCAATCACCTTAGAAAATACAAGACCTTGCCCCAGTACCAATGACGATCAGCACAGCCTTGGTGCTGCTGCCTCAGCACACAAGCAACATCAGTTCTGGCTCTTTTCAGTGTGCTACCTTTTCCATGCTAGTCTTTGCTTTCCTGTTTACTTTAGGAGGCCCTGAATGAAGCCACCTCATCTGAGAACAGAAGGCTGGAGCTTGTCTCCAACAGGGTCTTCAAAGACTGTTCCAGCAGATGGAGCTTTTACCTCATGTCTTGCAAGTTACACATTCTTAGGGAGAATGCCAATCAGGCATTCGCTCTTTTCTGATATTCCCCCACACAGAGGAGATGCCTGTTGTGTCCATCCCATATAATGATAAACACTGCAAAGTACAGAGTGCTTAAAACTGGCAGGGTTTTGAATCCCAGAGAGGTCAAGAGAAGTGAGTTCAGACAGAAAGGAGTAATTCATAGCAAGTAGTCTAGAAAGTCAGAGATTAGTATTTTCTCAGAAATTAGTTTAGCTTAAGTGTGTTAGCCATGTTCCACTATCCAGTGCTCTGTCATAAGGCCAGGAGGGAAATGAAAGAAGGCCACAGCACCTTTACAGCATCATATCAAAGGAAAGGGAGACTCAAAGCTCCTACAACTCCCCTAATTTCATATATGTGGAATGTGTAGGCCCAGTAGGATCCATACTGACATCTGAAGATCTAGAAGACTTCAGTCCCCAAAGCCAAGAGCAGAGGAATGAGAAAAAAAAAAAAAAGATGACTGTTGTAGGAAGAAAGAGATTAATGCATTGTTCTTATACCTGGCAACATTCTTGGGACACATTTGGATGAAGGCTAGAAAGGTATAACAAGTGTGTCTCTAGTATCAGGTGGCCAATTCCAGAAAGGGAATCAAACATCAAAAGGAGGAAGATTCAGAGCCCTCCCAGCAGATGCTCATGGAACAGATCCTCAAAAGGTGTTGATAATTCACTTAGCTGAAGACAAATACCAGGATGCAAATGTGAAAGTATAGCTCTCTCTTCCAACTGGGTGTCTCGAAGGCTGATCAGTTTTCCATGCTTGGGCAGTCTTCCCACCTCAAACACACAGTGTGACTGAGTTCTCCCTTGCTGGCTGACTCGCTTTCGGGCTCTCCAGTTGCAGAGCCCAACCCCCAGCCTACTGTAGCTTTGCCTCGGAAAACACTGATTTGCCTCCCAGTGCCAGCATGCAAAAGCTGGCCTGGCCAGTCACAACCAGGAGGCTCTTCCCCTACCAGCCACGATCATTTTGACAGTTCTGTGTTCTCTTCACATCATCTGTCATCTCTCTCCACCTCCCCTTCCTGAAATCAGCCTCCTCCATCTAGAGCATCAGGGTTGGGGGCAAGATGAATGAGGAACAGTGCCAAAGTCAGAGCACCATCTGTTTCTTTCCTACTCCCAGAAGAGTGATGAGCCCAACAGAGCCAGGGTCAAGCTGGGATGGGACAATTAGCCTGGACAAAATGCAGTGAAAAGCAGCAGAGCCATAAGCAGCTACAAAAATCAACTCCTCATACTTCTGCTCTGAAGAAGGAAAAGCTGGATGTTTAGGAGTGGTTTCGCTTATGAAAGACTGACAGAAAGGTTTAAGGAAAAGATCTACACAGTCACAGGTCTTGGCACCACTCTCCAACCATCTATCATGGAGCTAATAGCTCTAGTAATACATCTCAGTCTGGACTGGCCACTCTCTTTTCTGTGAGTACCTTAGGATCCACTTTGACAGCACTACCAACAAATGTCACTCCTGATCTTGCGATTGCCTGTTAGTTTAGATGTTTCCTTCTGGCCTAGTTCTGCTGATGAGTGTTATTACAGACCTGAAGGAATTAAGTTCTGTTGTGTACTACACTAAAATAATCCATAAGTAATGCTCACAGCTTCTAATAATTTAATTTAAACAGCTTCTGTAATAAATGCCATGTCAGAAATGTTAGTTACCCCTGGGCAGAGAAGTCCTACTCACACTCCTGAATGCTATGCAGTAAAATAGAGTACCTGCTGGAGGACAGTATGGTTAAAAGTAGTATGTCACACAGAAAATGAGAGCCCTTTTGGGATAAAGAGCCTCTACTCAAGTATCCTCATTATGTTATTGTTTCCAGAATAAGCACAAGGTCATCACGCCCCATCTACCAATATCTCCATTCCATGCAGAACTTTCTGCTCACTTGGGTGCCTGTTGTTCACCAGAAAACTTTGTTTTCAAGGGTAACACTACAGATGAAGACTTTGGCACAACAAATGTGGAAGAAATAGCTCTTCTAAAATATTCTTTTTAAGCTGCTCAAACAGAGCAAAGATAAAAAGCCCAGATCTTTTCAGGAATTCGTTATTCTGTGAAATCTTCTCTCAAAATAACAAACCAAACCAAACCAAAGTCCAATCAAAAACTCCTCTGTCTCCATCACATACAAACAACTTTCTGTAAAGTCAGATCTATCCCTCAGCTAGAAGGCCAGCACATAGGAGTCCTAATGTCAGTGATTCATTATTAAACTCCACTCTGAAGCAAAGTTTTCAGTAAAATTCACTGTCTATATTGACAATGAATGCGAAGCAGGAAAAGAAGGTTACATGAGACCCTGACCTTGGCAAATTTGCAGAAATTCAGAGGGAAGGGGAAATGTAGGACCCTGTTACACTTTACCTTCCATTCAAGAGGATACTCAGTAAGGCATTGAAAGACTCAGAATTAATCTTTCATTTTGGTATTTTTGGTGAAACCATAAAGCACTCTCAACTGGAAATATTTAAAGGAACTGTATCTTTTCCCTGTTTTGAAAGCTTGTATCAAAGAGCACATAAACCACAAATGAGAAAAAGCAGCTAAAACTTTCATTGCTACAAATCTATTTTTCTTCATTACTGACTATAAACCAACACTAAACAGAAGAATCCATAAAGTATAACCAAAATGATGCAGGACACTGGCAAGAGATAGAGAACAAGCTGGTTCAAGAAGGTTGCAGCTGACAAAGTTACGTGACAACAGCCACAAAGGACAGAACTTCTTGGATATGGACAACCCATTCCACTAGAAAGAACAAAGAGCAATATTTCTTTGAATTTCAATCAAAGGAAAGTTTACAAGAATCCCTAAAATCCAAACCCCCATTTTTAGCTTCATGTTCAATGTAAACCACAGTATTTTGTGGCTTTTCTAGCACACTTGGATAAAAGTAGATAAACTACTATATTGTTTAATACTTAGGATTTTCTGGATTCCAAACCCACCTCAGGCAGCTTCTGACTTGATACCCTTCAATAATTCACATTCTGCTTGCCTCTCATTTTTGCCATCAGTAAAATGGAGATAACATGCATTTCACAGTGTGGTAGAGTAATGTGAAGGCTGACTGATTTATCAGTAGTTGTGAGATGCTTAGAAATACTCTGATGAAATGTGCCACATGTATGCACAATTTATTATTAACCTGACAGCAGTTTCGCTTTTTTATTTTCCTGCCTTCCACACAATTCAAGTGCAGGATGCCTGAAGCACATCTGAATGGATGCCATGTGGCATTTTGATTGTAGCAGGTACTACCATTTAATTCTGAAAATCAGAAATTTAACATCACATAAAAGCAGGATTTTTGCAATTAATTTTCTTCTTTTGTTCCATAAAAACAAATAAATAAATAATTCTGAATGGCCTTGTTCATTGTTCAGTATCAGATCATTAAAATTACTAAAGGCAAGGTAAGAATCTCACAGAGATTTGGCACGCTTTGGACCAAATCTTCAGAGGTGAAAAAAAAAGGATGGAAATAGATAAAACAGAAAGATAAAAATGATCAAAACTACTATTTAGAAGCTTAAACCACTCACGAGGCTCCAAGGTG
The DNA here is from genome assembly GCA_033439905.1 of Ceryle rudis. Lineage (NCBI taxonomy): Eukaryota > Metazoa > Chordata > Aves > Coraciiformes > Cerylidae > Ceryle > Ceryle rudis. Next base: position 23,617 of record JAAGNO010028030.1, on the reverse strand, counting down.
CCTGAATCACTTTTCAAAATGGGACTTAAAAGTAGTTATTTTTTAAACTGACAAGATAGCAAATCTAAATAGATTTGGGTTCAGTTCTTAGTAAAGCACATCCTTCATCACTATGAACGAAGGCTTTGCCTGACTAAAGAGCATTTGTTGTATGAGGTTTATTTAAAGTTTAGCACTGTTTCTGTGACCAGATGTGCAAGAAAACATCTTATACAACAATTTGTACATTTAATGTATTTTTCTACAGAGCAGCTCATTAATGACACAGCATCTGCAAGTTCAAATAGTTCATGTACCCACACTGCAGCACAGACAGCCGTTCACAAGGAGAAAACAACCGGGCAAGTGTAAGGATAGAAACTAAAACAGATGAAACCTACATTTTCTTTCACTCCCAGACCTTAAAAGTAGCTTGAATTGTTTCAGTCATCTTTCCAACAACATTTTGTCAAGTAACCAAGAGGAAACTTAAGTAATTTCAGCTCTGAAGAAAACCAGTGGAGACTGTTACCAATTCCCAAAATAGTGGGATATAGATTCATAGCTTTTAAAGCCAGAGGGAGCATTAAACAGACCTACAACACAGCAGTGACCTCCACTGTAAGTGGTTGCAGGGGCTATAATTAAACACCATTGACAAATGAGGTCTGCAATCACAGCCAATTGTTCTCTTGAGATAGAGGGTGTGTTACTTGGTATTTTGGTTTAGCTACCCTTTGCCTCAGGCAAACTAGGAGTCACCACACTGGCATAACAGGGAAAACATCCTAGAGTTCTCGAATGTCTGTCATTCCACTCCAGTGCTGTTCCCAAGTGATTTTCATAGGCAGAGCTTGCTCATCCCGCCTAAATCTCAGCTTGGGCTGGCTGCATTTCAAAGACCAGTTCTTGCACTGAGAGGTATTTGTTATGCTCTTCGGGAATGCTCGTTGCCCAGTCCTTAGGTCCAGCTACATTCCAAACTACTTCGGTTCAATCCAACACACTAAAAAGCTGAAGACCAAACTCAGATGTGGTTCTTTAATATAGGCAGCCTTGCTGCCTTCACTGTCACTGCTCAGAGACTGCACCATTCAATGATACTGGCCTATCTGAGATGTCAAATGAGGAATAACCACCCAAGTCCTGGCCAGTCAAGATCATCCCTTGGGCCCTTCCTTTAGTGGAGCTCTTGATAAACAGCAATACCTACAGATGTGTCACTTCCAATGAACTTAAATGATAACAGTGCTTCACACCACTCTTCCCTCCTGGGAGGTTTCAAAGGGCATCGATCTGACTCATTGCCCTACCTGTGCTCCAGGCTCCACTTGCTGTCTGAGAGCTGGAAATCTGTTCTTCTCTCTGGTCAAGTCTAATCTATGCTTAGGTCTCCTTTTGCCTCCACTTCTGAGCCTAACAGCTCCCACAGTTGTAGCACAGCAGGGCTGAGGCCAGAGATTTTAATCAGAGCTTTTTAGTCAGCATGGGAGCATATGCCCTTTCTTTAAAACACTTCAACATTTTTGTGACATATTGCAACTAATCAGTAGTAGGTCTGTATTAGGGACAATAATGTCAGTAAAATAAGGTAGAAATATGTGTGCAATTGATATAGATCACATTTTAAAGTCATAATCCAAAACTTCTACAAAATAAAAATACATCACTTTTTCTGAAGACTGTCATCAAAATCAGTACTTTCCAATAGTTTGACTTGAATGAAATCACTACTTCTCATGAGGAAAACCCTTCCAAGCTGTCTTATTCAGATGTGTCTTAGCTGGTCAAAATGTTGCTTCATGCATCTTTCATTTGAACATGCCAGAAGATAGGGCAATCAAAAACCAGACTGCCTTACAGATACACTTATGTGTAAGATCTGAAGTAGGGATAAAGTGTATAGGTATATAGGTATTATATCTGTTCAAAATCAGCAGGTTTGGGAATTTCTTGTAGAGGTGTTCATTGCTGCAGCTGAGACACGATTGTGCATTTCAGCATAAGTAATGCACAAAAATAGAGAATTTAGGAAGAGTTAAGCCAGTAACCTAAATTACAATTCACTCATCAAAGCCCTATTTTTTTTTTAAATTATTATTTTCACTGGGAGAGAAAAAAAAAAAATAAGAATCAAATCTCCAACAGAACAGTGCCCACTAAGGGAACACCTAAGAAAGAGGATTTTGACATTTTCTGCAGCGTCCAGTGTTTTCTCAGAGGGTCTTCTACCCAATAAGAAACCTAGAGCCACACCACTACCATCATATGACCAACTTCCAAGCTGCTGTGAGCACATAGTTATCAGTACCTCATGTGGCAAATTTTCAGCTAGATACGCCTGTATGAGTTGTGCCTCATCTTTGACACTAATATATACATAAAATATAAACATGCTTCTCACTCTTGTTATCCTGAGAGATGTAACAATGCTACTGCTTCACAATGACAATATATTCAAACCATACCTTTTTTATGTTCACGGATGTCCTGTTATCTCCCCTCAAAGTCAAAGCTATGTGAATAGCAAGGACCTGCACAGATCTCCAATTACACCAGAGGTCTGGTAGGCATCATGTAGGGTGGTCCTTTTTTGCATCCCTCTGCCTCCTACCTCACCAAGTCCCAGGGCAGCTCTCACAGAAGCCACAGAGGAACAGACAAAAGACAGAAGACAAAGCACAGAAATTCTGGCTTCTTTCCCAGCTTTTTCTTTTAGGTGGTCCTAGACAAGCAATTTAACCTTTCCTTTTCACAAACCTCACCTATTTCTTTTTTCCCTTCTTTTCTAACATCAGTTTACTATGGAATGATTCCATGCACTTCTTCCCCATTTAAAAAAAAATATTTTGGGAATATAAGCAATATATTATTGGACATATACAGGAAGGAGCTCAAGGAATTTAGCTGTAAAGGCCACTGAGCTATGAAATTAGCAGATGACAACACAAGCCATCTCTGCCTCAACTGTGGTTTCTGACCAGCCTCAGTGAACAAACCTGCCTTCAGCTCCAAGGATTTCTCCTATATTACCTTGAGAAGAGAGGTACTGAGGGGCATTCTGATCCTGACAGCCAGACTGGCAGGATGGAAGCAGCAGGAAAGACCAGAAAATCAAACACATGCCTGTGAAGACACACCAGAGGTTTGGAAAACTCAGTGCCATTTTTCTCAAGTACTAAGGCAACTGAGAAACTGAGAAGAAATGAAAATTCACCTAAGGGACTACAAAGTTGGAGAAAGGCTTCTGAAAAAAATGCTGCAGCCAAGCAAACGCTGAGGTCTGCCAGCTGCTTTACAGATTGAAGCCTGGTTTTAACCTACAGCTCAAATTTCTACATCTACCAATGAACTGCTTCTTCCTTTCTGATAAAGGTCTCTGTCAAATACTCAAAGCTAAACCTAGTCCATTGTATGCACTCGGATTACTTTACTGATCAAATTCCATGAGTAAGAGGAGGAAGATCATACCTCAGAGCAAAATCCTAGGAGAAAAGTACCCCTTTCCTCCTTGGCCTACATTACAAACCTCAGACCAGTTAGTTACAAACACACCTGCTGTGTGTAATAAGCAGTTAGAGTTGTGCTGACAAGAGTTAACAATAAAAGGAAGACAAAATTACCTACCGTTTCAGTACCTTAGAACCACAAACCACTCGCCAGCTTTGGGCTAATTAAATACTCAAATACAACCCAAAGAACTTTCTCCTCTGTTGTCCTGCTTTTTATGCAATGATTCATATAGGAACAAAGAAAGTGCAAACTCTGCCATTCTGCTCTGGTGGCCTTTTATACTCTCTTTGCTTTTCCTGACAGCACAAGGTCGAGGCGAGTCTTGAGCATGGAGGGTGAAAGAGGCAGACTGGAACCAGCAGTCACAGCAGGGAGAGTGCCAATGCAGACAGGTAAGCAGAGGTGGGTCACTGCACAATGAAAATCATCTGATCAGCATCTGAGGTTCATGACAGAGGGCATTTGGGAGAAATCAGTGGAGCACACAGGACAGATACATAAAAAAGAGTCAAAAGCTCTCTTTCTCCCATTGCTTCTATCAGCACCCTGCAGTGAAGCATCTGCTGTGTCACCCAACAGGGAAGAGTCTATGCTACTGCTTGGGCTCTGTCTTACCAGCACAGCTTCAGCCTGGCCTAGGAAGGATCTGAGTACTCATAGTGTGACACTACACAAAGCAGCAGGAAACTGGGAGACTTCATTTGAAAAGAAAGATGAGGAATGATCCTCAAAGATGGCCACTAAACAAGGAAAGATACCTTAATTTCTAACAGCAAGCCTAGCTGGAAAACTGACAATCAAACCATGTCATCCTACTGAATGCTCATGAATTACCATCATTTACCTGTCCTGCTAAAATATTTATATGTCTCTATCACTGTCATATAGAAGCATATGGAATTCTTAATACCTAGAGTACAGGAAGCCACACTGGCTACATATTTCATGTATTTACATGGAAACTGAGACACAGAAGGTAACCTGCAAAGAAAGGTCAATTGATTCAATCTTGAGTCCTTTAGTCTAACAGCAAATCACCCTGGGGAATGCAGGAAGCCTGTGGCAGAAATGAAAATCAGTCTCTTAGGCACTAATACTCTTATGACCAGACCTTCCAAATTCTGCTGTCCCAGTGTGCTTTCTTCACACCTTATACCTTGGTCTCCTCTCAGGATAATGATGTAAGCAAGTATACATGCAGGCAGAGCCTGGACAGCTGATATAGCATGACTGGCACGGTGTCAGAAATACAGAATGTGAACCCAGTGTACTCAGGGCCCAGCCCCATTTCAGAGCAAACACATCCATATACAAACCAGTTCTGCTTCAAGTAGTCTGTGACATCCACAGTCCTCCCTACCTCTACACATTTACCTCTCTCAGCTCTTGGGCTGGTTTGCATCCAGGTGACAGCCTCTGGACCTGTTCACAGACAGAAGAAGGGCAAATGCTTTGGTCTGCAGGGTAGATTTGCAATGGCAGTGATTCTGTCTGCAATGAAGGATTCTGGGAGAGACACACACATACACCCAAAAGTCACATTGCTGTCACTGGACAGCAACAACACGGCAGTTGCCTTGCTTTTCATAGGCAGAGAAAGAAGCTTTGCTATCCATCAAGTTCAAAGTGGGGCAGCAAAGGAACAAGAGATCAAGTGATATCAGAAGTTGGCCCAGGACAGGTGGCCACTCTAGCATTTCATCACATGGATTACCACCTTCTCCTGCATCTGGGAGCACTCAGTGCTGAGGTCGACATGCAGAGGCTCATCTTCTCTTCATAGTGCCAGAGTAGCCAGACAGATGCGCTCCTCCTCTGCTTCCTTCCCTGTAGCTTTGTCACATCATTTTCAGCATCCTCAAGGTATCTGGGAGGATTATCTCCCTCTGTTTTCCACCAAAACTGAACAAAAATTACCCTGTGGCAAATGACCCACACATCTCCATCCTGGAATAAAGATGAAAGCAAGGCTACAGTGTGTGCTGTCTTGCTCAGGGCTATATTTACTGCTGATTGGCCTCCATGACAAGCTGCTTAGCTCAGCAGAAGCCTGTACAGGAATAATAGATCAACCTTTTTTATTATTATTTTGTTTTCCCTTTTCCTTTTTGTTTTTTTTTTTTTTTTTAAGGGCAAAACCAAAGAAAAAAAGCCTTCCTTCTGAAATCAAATTATCTTCTGACCATAAGTTGGAAAGAGAATTTTTTGCATTTTTGACTCTGCTTACTTTCATAATTATTATTAGCTACTTTTATTTAAATCTTTACTTAGTAACACCCCAAAATTCCAGTTTGGATCCTATCTGTGCACACTTTGGGACATAGTAGGAATCAGTAGGCTGGTCTATAAGCTAACAGAGGAAGCCTGGTATCCAGACTTCAGCTTCATTTGGTCCTCCAGAAGCTCACTCAGTGCATTCAAATCTACTCTCTTCAATAGTCCAGGACATGTTCTCTTATACTATCAGGCAGATAAAACCAAGACAGAACAGCTGCTGTAAACAGCCTATGTGAACTATGGGTTACTCTTTTATAAAGTAACAATTTCATCCTGTTTTTTTCCCTGAGCCCTACCTCCTTCTTTCCCACAAACTGTTCTCACTCTTCACCAGTTCTACCTCACACCAAATGGCAATCTCCTTTCTGTCCAACCACAGTTCGCTTCATTTCAGCAGAGGAAATGCCCAAGCTTTGCTTAACCAAGGGCTATCACTTGTCTGTTGCCTGAGGTCTGCAGTTGATCTGCAATCAAGCAGAAAAGGATTGTAGCCTCATGGTCATCTATAACACATAAGAGTGAAACAAGAAGAATATAGCTGTCAGCATGTATTTCAGCTAGACTGTTTGAATCAATGGCACACTCCGTACAGGAGTCTGTAATCTCCCTGTGGCTCCCGTGCATTAAAAGCAGGGGAGGGTATGAAACAAATCCAGCTAGGTCTGGAGCTGCAAGCAGTTCAGATTTAGTGAGGGGAGATGGGTCCTAGGCCATTTCTGTGAAGGTGCGTAGGATCCAAAATTCCATGGTTCCTGTTCAGTTTTAGTATTTATTACTAAGAATAACAAATAGTGCTTAAACTGCATGTTGGAGTTTCAAAGCACTTTATAAACAATAATTAATAACACATCATCCTCTGTGCTTATCTGGCAATGCATCAAAAAAATCGCAACCAGATGGGGAAAAGATTACTATTTTAAATACAACCAAAGGAACTTAAACCAGGAAGAATAAGCAAGAGATGGAGAAAAACAAACTACTGCAAAACTAAGTTAAAAGAAGAGTTTTTACCAGTTTTCTGCTCAATGGCCAGAGCTGAGGCAGGAGTGACATAAACCAGCAGATTTTCCCATTGTAATACTTACTCCATGGCCCTTGGAGACCATCAGTTCTAGAGTTTTGCACTAGTGAGTGAAGATCTGACCCCTCCAAAATGTGTCCCAGAACTGCCTGCTGTCCTCTAGAACAGCAAAGCCCAAGACCAAACAGAGGGTCTGCAGCTGTGTATTGCTGGTGAATTCCACAACAACCAATTTATATTCACCTATCAAGGAATATGAAAGTGGAAGCAAATATTATGGTCATGTTCATTTGTTTCTGATTACAAAATGTATGTAAATGCATATGCAAATCAAGTGCACCCATCAGGCTCATGGCAAAGTGCCAAATTAGCCCTTAGTGTTACAAAGTTTGGGGTGGCTGGCAGGGAGAGACAGGGATTGCAAGTGAGACTAGGCAGTTCCTTTAGATGAAGCCAAAACTGGGCTGCTCAAATAGGGGCAGGTGGAGGATAAATCCTGCAGTAACTTGTCGCTTTAAACGAAGCTGAGGGGCTATAGAAAAATCTGTTCCCACTGCAGTTAGAAGTGTGATAATTACAGAGCAACGGGCTCTTCTGTCATTCAGCAGGCAGCATCCCCAGGAAATCTTGCTCTGTAATCAAGGGAAGAGGTGCAATCAAGCCCCTATTCAGGCTTCGTTTAGAAACAGCCCCTGCAGGCAACACAAAGGCTTCAGCATGGTGCTTTATGAAGCTGGTGATCACATCAACGTCTTGGTTCTGCAACTACAAGCAGAGTTAATGTAATTTCTAAGTACATCTTCTGTTCACCTTTCCTCACAAAGTCCAGAAGGTGTCTACAAAGAGGAGTGAGGTCTTGGGCCAAAATATTCTTGTACATAAAATGCTGCACTCACACTGACCACATTAGTGAACTCACTCTCTACACCATAATGTTGGAGGAAGAAAGAATTTCTTGCAGACTAAGGAAGACAGCATGATCCTGAATGAGCAGCTATGAACATGGCTGCTACAGCAGCAGTTTTCAAAATTTGCATGAGGAAGGTTTTGTTTGGTTTCTTTTTCCAGTGAACAGGAACGTATCTGTGCAAATTCTACAGGATCCTCATTCTCTTGGCAGCAGCCTGATCCCACAGAGACTGATGAGGTTTATTAGAGGGGAAGGTGTCCCTGACTTCAGCTTTCATGTCTAATGCTACCATTGCCCAGAAACGTACAAATTAATTGCTACTCAAATCAGCCATCCTTTGTACCCTACAGAGCTGTCAGATTCAATGAACCAGTTTACTCCAACTGCAATAAAAATAGCCTCACATTTCATTTTAAAAAGCCAAATCTTCCAAAGTGTGCACGCATTTGCACTCCCACTGTACACTCTCAGACACAGAAACTGTAGTTCTTCTCACTGACCAGAAATAACCTGCTCAGCTACCCATCTGGGCACATAACTATTAGGACATATACAATCCTGGTAACTTCAGGTGCATGTGAAGTGCCAAAAAATCTTTCTGCACATCGGGGGTACATTCAGGACATGATTTTCAGTTTTGTCTCAGTATGGAATGGATGTTCTCTGTTGAGGTTCACCATAACTGGAACTGCACTTTGCATTACAGTAACCCCTAATACTGTATATGGAGCTTCATTCCATCATCATATAGAATCAGCAGGTTGTACTCTCTATTTATTTCCCACAGAATAAATAAGAACAGAATAAATAAGTTTGCTGTGGTTTTTACCATCTGCAGACACAGGTATCAGTCAATAGCCAAGTAATGGCCTGGACACTGTCAAGAGAACTCATTATTAAAAAGGTACATATTGCATTTAGCTGTTCAAACAAAAGTTGCTATTGATTGGATCCCAGTAAAAGAGCCAACTCCAGTGACAAAATGAAAATACACAGATTGCAGCCTAGTAAATACTGTAATGGAGTTAAGGATCCCTCTCAGAAGGAAGTTGCTGATATCCAACTGAAAGAGCATGTTATTTTCAAAAATGAGACTGGGAATAAAATAACCAGGTTACTTCTGCAAATATCCAGAGGCAGGATATGGAGACAAATCAAAAGGGAAAATTCTGACAACAAACATCTCAATCTCTTGGAAAAAAGCAAATGAAGAAAATACAAGTTGGTTAATGGCCAATCAAGTCCCAGGCAGGAAGAGCCTGCATGCAGTTCTGCCATTCCTACCACATCCTACTGTTCATCGGTGGAGGTTCTGCCACGCTCGCAGAATTGAAAGTGATCTGCTTTGGAGTTTGCTACATTTTTCAAAGTGCCATAAAAAGGTAAGTACATTTAACTTGGTTTCTACTTTCTTTCCTTGACATTTTTCTTTGCCTGCTTGTTTCCACTTACTAACCAGCTCTTCTTCGGTTTTCCCCTTCTTTCCACAATCAGCACAGACACTGTAACATTCTTGGGTAACAGCATTTAATGTGCAGAGACCACCACTGCTGCAGCATAAAGTAGGCAGAAAACAAGGCTGATTATAAAATTTAAAAATAAACCAAATAGACACCATGAAGTAATACAAGAGAAAACAGAAGAATCAGACAGGGCAATGACTGTGTGGGGAAATCTCTACATTTGTTCCTTTGGAAAAGTTCTGTATACAGCATCTTTTGTGTGCGTGAACAGACCACAGCTGTGAGCTTTATTAGTGAGTTAAAAATGTTTACTAAAAAAGGTACATCCTGACAAACTTCTCTGCTCACCCTTAATAGAAGGTTGGGCTGGAAACTGATGAATCACTATGAGAAACAAACAGCAATGGTGACGCATGACTTCAAAAGGTAACAATAGCACTGCTTGATCTGTGATGTCTACAAAAGAAATATCCATGGATTTGTTAGAAGATGGATTTGATATTGTTCCACCCACACAGGAAATGCAGAAAATCAACCATCTGAGCCCTAGTCAGATTTATCACAATTGCCCCACAGGTACATGGAAGCCTCATTCATGGCATATTCTCAAGATGTTCACTGAAAACCATATGCTGTTCATGTCTTGAGCGGCTCCCCATGGAGTCTGGATCCATTAGCCCAGCAGTAGAAGGAGACTTGTATCATTACGTTTCAGGGTCCGCATGCCTGTGTGGCTCTTGCAATTTTCCCTCACCCAAACCTGGCATTTAGACACGAGGTGTGTTCTGTGAGTGTATGAAGATTGGGCCAGCTCCTGAAGTGCCTGATCACACCCAGCAGTCTCTCCAGCTCCACATAACTCATGGTTCAAGCACAGAAAATAGTTCTGGCTCATTATTGGTTTGGACCTGATCGGTGTGGAGCAAATAGCAAGGAAGAATTCTGTTCAGCATTTCACGGGTTCACACCTCCTAGCTAATGGTCACATACTGCTACTGTAATATTTGGATATAAAACCAAATTTTTAAGGTGCTTTTAATGATAACAGAAGTTAATGCATCTATGGATGTCATGTTTATTTTCCAAACTTTTTTGTCCTATAAAAACATGTTTGCTTCTCCATCTATACTCTAAATGTAGAGCCGTATTTACATAGTATTTCTGTAGGGCTTTTTTGCTTACATAGCCACAGTATAAAGACTTATTTTCAGCACTTCTCACATTCTACCTCCTAAATTCTGGTTAATCTATTTTCATTGAAAAAAAAAAAAAGTAAACAAATCTAGTTGTGATATTACTGTATGTACTTCCATTCTGACAAGATTTCTTTTTGTAGTTTTTCCTTGAGATTGGACACTTCTTGCCCAGGTTTCACAAGTTTGGCTTAAGCTCAAACTATAGTATTTAAACCCAAATGTAATAAAAAAACGCTGTGATAAGTTTCTCAAAGTCACACTGGGATTTCCAGTTTACTTACTTAAGTGTCTTCCACACAGAGTTAATTACCATCACACTGCTAAAGACCAAGGAAAAAACCCTGAAATACACTTTATCATGTGGTTTTCATGACTTAAAACTTCTGGAGTCAAATTTTAAAAGAGACTATG